>JAYXIM010023342.1:0-50507 GCA_037575425.1 Anastrepha fraterculus | reverse complement strand
TCAGGGAAGTTGAATTTATATTACTGTAAGCGAATATTGGAAAAGTAACCTCTTGTTATACTTTCTCTTCTTCTTCAGGTCCTCAATCCCTCGTGAGACATACCTGGCGTCCCATTGAACCTTTCACGGGAGAATACAGAATGTTACAAAAATCACGATAACGCTACTTGGGTCTCGGCGAATTTGACAGAATAAGCTTCTCAGTCGACTAAACTATTTTAGAGGTTTCTCTTCATTTTTGTTACCCTCTCTTTAATTCTTTTCCAAATCTAATACGACTTTAATTTTTTGTGTATATTAAACTTTACTATTTAACCTCCATTTTCCCAGATCTCCCATATTCTTTCAAGTCTCTTTCTATTTCTATAATTACGCCACGCCAAAAATTCCCTTTAAATCTGTATTATGTAGGGTTTACCAAACACATGTGTTATTTTGATATTCAAAGAAAAATGCTATTTTGTAATATAAATGATCGGATGTTTATTTCATTATAGGGAGGAAGGTACGCCGTTAATAGTGGAAATGAAATTCATGAAATTTTCCAGAACCGAATTGCAAAGTGGCTGCCCTCGAAAGCCTCACGAATTCCATCTTTGAGGCCTTGAATTGACCCTGGTCTGTTGGCGTAGACCTTCTCTTTTACGTGGGCCCAAAGAAAAAAGTCACAAGGTGTTAAATCACAAGATCTCGGTGGCCAATTGTGATCACCTCTTCGAGAGATAACACGGTCCGGAAACTTTTCCCGTATAAGATCAATGGTTTCGTTGCTTGTGTGGTGCGTAGCGATGTCTAGTTGAAAATAAACGTTGTCCAGATCAATACCATCCAATTTCGACCATAAAAAATGGTTCATCATCTCTCGATAGTGCATTCCTTTCACCAATAGCACCTGTTATTGGAAAGCCCTTTGTTTTTCGACCACGAAAGAGATGGCTTGATGACCACAAAGCACACTTCAAGGAGATGAATGTGAAGCTAAGAAGAAAAAGAAGTAAATCACCCTTTACCGAAACTATTGCGTTGGGCGAATAAGTTCGTAGCGTTTTTACCAGAGACCTTTATTAAAAACAAAAAAACAAACAATAATTATATCAATAAGTTAGACAATTATATTTTCGCCATTGCTTTTTACAACCTCTTCCCACCTATCGACCAATTTGTTGTTGCCTTTCCGCCAGAAATCGCCTGGTCTAGTGTCAAAGAAGTTTTTGAGAAAGTTTTTAAGGAGCTCTTTGTTATCGCCCTTAATGATCCCTTAATATGGTTTGACAGGGAACGGAATGGTGAACGGTTGGTACAAAGTCCGGAGAATATGGCGGATGCTGAAGGACCTCCCATTCGAGCTCTTGGAATGCATCTTTGACGACTTGTGTAAAATGGGACCTCGCGTTGTCGTGAAGGAGGAGGAGCTTTCATCATGCCGGTGAGGTCTTTTCAGTCGAAGAGCCTCATTCATGCGGTGTAACTGGGCAATGTAAAGCTCCTTGTTGAACGTGGCATTCTTTTCGAGCATTTCCCAGTGCACCATGCCCCGCCAGTCCCACCAAAGACATATCATGGTTTTCTTTGGATGAAGATCCGGCTTGATTCTTGGCTTCGGCGTATCTCCTGGAGTTACATACTCTTTTCTGTCCTTCATCTTGATATATAGACAGCATTTCTCATCTCCCGTGACCATTCGATTCAAAAAGCTTTATTCCTGACCGCGTGTTGCTCGATGGCGGGCGAGATGCTGAGAAGCAGTTTGAAGGCGATTTTCTTTAGTTTTTTCGTTGAGCTCGTGAGGCACTCAGGCTCCCAATTTTTCTGTAAATCCCATTGAATGAAGCTGATTGAGAATCGTTTTATGATCGCAGTTAATTTTTTTCGCCAATCCACGACTGGTTTCACGGCCGTTCTTCTTCAAAAGTGATTTGAGACGTTCTTCATCGAATTCAGAAGGTCTGCCGCTACGGGACGTGTCATCGATGTCAAAGTCGCCGTTTTGGAACTTTGAGAATTATTTCCCTGATGTCGACTCGCCTATGACACCTTCTCCATAAAGCGCAGTTTTTTGACCCCGATGAAAAGCAAAGAAGAGCAGGTGTCAAAAATGTTGATTTTTGCGTCCTGGCTATACGATTTCTTAGCTCCGAAACTAATAAAAAATTAAATAAGTCAAAAATACAATTAATTGGTTGGTGTTTTAGAGCAAAAAAAAATTCTATCGAATACTCTTTGCCAAACCGCAAACAATTCGTTGTAAAATAAGAGAAAATATAAAAACGCTATGAACTTATTCCCCAACCTAATACATACCCATTATTTTACTAAAAATCCTGCATAGAAAGTAAGAAATTTGGACGAAAATTTGTTAATTTATATTTTTTAATTTGCAAATGTTTGTACATGGTTTTTGTAGTAGAATGAAGTACATATATTTTCATATAAAAATTACTAAAATTAAATGCAAAAAACAAAAACAATATTCAAAACTTATCAACAAGTACTCGTCCTACAGTTATTTAACGCAGTGTACATAAACAACTTTCCATTCAGATTGCACGCTTGCAGTCGTCTTAGTTCTGCGTCTCATGCCCTCGCCTACCCTCCTCTACCCTTCCCAGCGCAAACAGCAACACCTCCTGTGAGTTAAAACAAATGTGCGTATGCAGATTTTGGCTTTCAATTTGCATACATTGTTGCATTATTCCGTTTTGATTTCCACTTCGCTTGCATGCAGTTGTTTTTTGTTGTTATTTGTTATTTTTATACGGATTTTTGATAGTCTTTGCTTTTCACCACATTCAACCAAGGCTAAGCAAATGCTTGTGCAACTTGCAACTTGCAACGCTTTTTATCCTGCTGCATGCCACAAGCGCATTGAGGGCATTGTTGTTGGTCACATTTGTCATGCAATCTTTTATGTGTATGTGTGTGTGTGTGTTTGGCTGTGTTTTTATATATTTTGTTTTTTCGTTTTGTGAGGTGGTTGAGAGTTTTTGTTTTTGTGTGTAGTTGTTTTTTGCGTTGCAGTATTCTTGCATTACAGCTACATAGACAACAACAAAATTCACCAAATTTCGGTAGTCTAATCAGAACGTAGCATTCTGCGTCACCGACATGCCAGCGGCTTTCTGTTGCATATACCTAAGGTTGTTAGTGGAGGAGTTTTTGTGCGTTTTGTGGTATTTTTTTTTGTTTATTTTTTGTTCGTGTTTTTTCTATTGTACTGCATGTACACGCGCATTCATAGCGTCAACTATTTCACCACACGTGCACTCATCCCTGCAACTGTAAGCTTTAGTCTGCCTGTCTTGCGCTTCTTCCTTAATGTGACCTTTGCTTCACTATTTTTACTTTGTTTCCCTGTTCCTTCTTTTGTTTTTTGACAATTTTTTTGTTGTGTTTTTGGATTTTTTGTTTCTTTTTTTTTAATATTTTCATTTGTTTGTTTTCTTGATTTTTGCCCCTTTTTTGATTTTTTTTCTCTTTGTTATGGAGCAAAATTTGTGGTTTCAATTTTCACTTTCGTTCCCCTATTTTTCCGCTATTTGTCGCGCATTTTGGATTTCTACACTTCCGATGCCCTTGGCTGTTGCAATTTTCTTTTGCATTTCGCCTAACTATCCAATGAGTTAACGCTTTTTTTGCGTTTCTAAATTTACTACGAAATATTTTCGCTTGACTTATTGCATGCGATTTTAGCGAGTCTTTTATTTTCTGCGCTAGCATTTATTCTGTTTTTAAACTGAGGTTAACTGTATATAGGACTTATGTATATGTGAAATTTGAATTTCATTAGTTCATAGTTTTTAAGTGGTTTGGGAGTTGAGTTTGGGAAAATGGATTTTCATTTCACTAAGTTTTATGAAAATGTTCGTTCAAGTGAGCAAGGTTTTTAAATACAAGTAGCATATCCACTATTTTCAAGCAGAGTTTCCCGGGATAAGGGAAGTTTGCAGAATAATTAAAAACCAGCCACAAAAACTATCAGAAATATGTATTTTTCCATATAGTCAAGCAGCCATCTTAGCTTTAAAGGCACCCATAACCAATTCAAAAGTTGCCAGAAATAACAAAGAAGAACTTAATGCTTTCGCGCACTGATGCATTAGCCAGACAGGCTGTCCCCAAGGCGTGTACAGAAAGGAGATCTTCTCGCTATTCCAAAAGCAGTCCGTCGACAGATGGACTAACATGGATACCTGCAAAATTACTGAATAAATATGGCTGAATTTTAAGAAATCCAGAACTGACGAGTTGTTAAGAAAGCTACGAGCAGACATATTCAGAATTGCGTCAACAATAACCGGGCAGTGGCCTTTGGGAGTTCATGCCAGGAAAACGGAGTGGCCTTACAACTATAGATGTAGAAGCTGCAATCAAGAAGAGTCTAAGGAAACAGTCTTTCATGATCAGTGTGAGTGTTCAAGTCTGGATGCTCTATAATATAGAATGCTGGGGGAATTATCGATGATTAACTTAAAAAAATTGCAGAAAAGCAAATAGACGGCATAGACAGATGCATAGTAAAATCGAGATAGTCCGACTAATTAAAAGCAGTAGCTCTTTAAGGGGAGTTCAATAAGTACCTGTGTTAGAAATAAGGACAGTATTAAGAAAAAAAAAAAACATTTTCTTTTATTTTTCAATAGAGTCCCCTTTTAGAAAGATACATTTCTCCGTTCATTTTTTAATCCCTCCAAAAAATTGGATTTGTCGAACTCTCCAAAATACGCTTCTGTCTCGGCGTTGACTTCCTCGCTTCAACTAAATTTTTTTCCTGCGAGTAATTTCTTCATGTTAGATGACAAGAAAAATCGCAAGGAGCCAGATCGGGTAAATACGTGGGATGTGGCAGCAATTTATAATGCAAATCAGGCAGTTTGGCGGCGACAACTCCGGATGAATGCGCTGGCTCATTATTGTTGTGGATCAGCACATTCTTTTTCGCCAAATGCGGCCGTGTCTCCTTCAATTTTTTGTGACTACCTTTCCGGCCGAAGGGACTGTCTTCACCTTCTTTGGAGCAGACTCACAGGGAGAAATCGCTTCTTTTGATTGTAGCTTAGTTTCTGGTATGTGAATCCAGGTTTCATCAACGGTGACAACTCAAAGCAAAAGTTCCTCCCCTCTCGCTTAAATTGCTCCCAACACTGCTTCGAAGTTAACAGTCGCATCCGCTTGTTGTTGCTTGTGAAGAATCGAGCAATTTTTTCATCACCAATTTATTATGTAAAATATTGATTGCGATTCTGGTCGACACACCTATGGCCTTTTTTACTTTTTTTGAACGATTTCCTCGGTAACCACGTCTGCTAGGCGTCCTGGTTGTTCCTCATCAAAAACAAATCTTCGCCCATTTTTGAATTCAATGAACCAATATCTAACTGTATGTCGAAGCGTCCCCATAAACAGCATCTACTTTTATCTCCTCGTATTTTTTCCAAACAAAAACAAGCGAAATACCGAACGACAGTACCTTTTTTCCATCTTAGCGAAAATAACGAAATACGTCGTACTCGAATAGCTGCCAAATCCAAGCTATCCTATCAATCAGTCTGAAATTAGTTTTGCCCTCGTTCGATAGATGGCCGAATACGATGCTAATACCAACTTTTCTCAGAAACGCTGTAAGGAAGTAAAATGTGGTTCGTTATCTGTTTAATTTGGAACTGAATCCAATCTTTATTTTCAAAAATTACTTAGGCTAAAATACATAGAGTTCTGCTTATACATAGAGTTCTGCCGCTGAGAGCAGCGACAGAACGGGAGAGCGTAGTATGCATGTATGTATGTGTGTTATTGTATATACATGCAGAAGGCATATATATAATGCGCTGGGACCGAACGGTCGAAGCGTCAATGTGCTTGCACTGCAGTTCCCACGCTGCAGGCCAGTCCGCATAAGTGACGGATCATATTGCTGCACTTATTTATTTAATTGTATAAACATAGCAACAAAGTGTCGCTATGTTGTGAGTGTGGCATATGACCACTTGATGTATTGTATACCCTACAATACTGTGGGCATATGCTTATTAAGCATACAACATACTACACCTCCCTTTTTAAAAAAATAACGTAATATTATGGAGTTATTTAATTTTATAATTATATGTATTGTTAATTATATATATTTAATGTATTATTATTAATAATATTTTTTTTTTCAAATCTTTTTTTTTTTTTTTTATTTTATATAACGTTTTTGTATATATATGTATGTAAATTTTTTAATTTTATTTAATATTATAAATTAGTGGAAATATTATTTGTATATATATATTTTCTTTTTTTTTTTTTTGGTTGATCAGACCTTTTTCTTGTCTTTATTTATTTATTACACAATTTTAACCTATCTTTATGAACTTTCTGTTCTTTATTTTTGTTATTTCTTATTGTTATATTATCTTTATTATCTATATCTATGACCTCAAATGGGCCTATATATGAAGAATCTAGTTTGTGTCCTGTTTCATTTTTTAACCAAACTTTATTTCCTATTTCTATGCTTACATCTGATATTTTATTGTCATAAAATTTTTTATTTCTGGCTTTACTATTCTCTAGTGCTATTCTTGCTCTTTTATATGCTATTTCTAATCTAAACTTAATTTCTTTAGCGTAATCCTCTTCATTATATAATGGTTCTATTCTAGTTGTATTATTAAAATCTGTGAACTGTCTTGGTAATCTTCCAAATACTAGTTCGTATGGACAATAGCCGTGTGTTACCGAGGGTGTTGTGTTGAAACAGTATGTAAAATATTGTATCCAAACATCCCAATCGGTTTTATCTGTTGATATGTAAGAACGAACGTATTCATTAAATGTTCTATGACTTCGTTCTACTGTTCCTAAGGTCTGGTGATGATGTGCGGTAGACGTTATATTATCTATCTTTAAATATTTGCACAAATCATTTATTATTGAATTCTTATATTCCGTTCCCATGTCCGTAATGAACGTCTTCATTGGACCGTACTTTAGAATAAAGTTTTCAAATATAGCTTTGGCAACAGTTGTTGCACTTTTGTTTGAAATTGGAATGGTTACTAAATACTTTGTTAGATCGCATATTAGCGTAACTGCATATTCATTGCCATTCTCTGATAGTGGTAATGGACCTATAGTATCTACAATTACCCTATCAAAAGCTATAATTGGTGTTTCGGTTAATGTCAATGGGGTCTTTATATGTTTTGTTGTTTTGGATTTTTGGCATTTTGGACATTTACGTACGTACTCTTTGACATAACGAGTCATGTTTTTCCAGTAGTAATGTCTTTTTATTTTAGCTAGCGTTCTTGTAATGCCATTATGACCTCCTTGAATTGGATCGTCATGAAATTTAGACAGTATCGCTTCTTGATCTTTTTCTTTATCTATTAGGGTCACCGGCTTGAGTAGCGCTACTCTTAAAATATTCAGAATTTTATTGCCCATATTTTTAAAAGATTCAATTGAAACTAATTCAAAGATCTTTTCGCTCGGTGCCACTTTGAGTTGGCTAATCTTAAGTATACCGGCTTGCATTTCAAGCCTTTGGAAGAACTGACCTAAGTCAAGTTTTCCATTGGTGTACAGATCGCTAACATCAATTCTTGCTATAATTGTTCTTCCACGTTTCAAAAAACATATCTGATTTTTTATTAGCAAGGCCACTACTTTTCGTACTTCGTCATTACAAATGACTTCATATACGTTGGGCTTAGAAGCGTTGTCAAGAGTTTGCGTAGGCAAATCTACTTGTACATTTCCTGCGCAGGAATTTTTCTGTCTATATTGTTGCCTGGTAGTGACTTTCAGGACTTTTCGGTTCATGTCAATTAGTTCGGATATTGTTATCCTTGATAAGGCGTCAGCCACGAAATTATCTTTCCCTCTCAGATACTCTACTGTAAAGTCATACTCTTCCAATTCGAGTCGCATGCGTGTTAGCTTTGAACTTGGTTTTACCATAGAAAATAAATATGTTAAAGGTCTGTGATCAGTTCTAACTTTAAAATGTTTGCCATATATATATGGTCGAAAATGTGTTATTGCCCAATGTATTGCTGCTAGTTCTTGTTCTGTAGTACTCTTATTGCTTTCACCTTTAGTGAATGCTCTAGATGCATATGCGACTGGGAGTTGGAGTCCATTATAGTTTTGAGTTAAAACTGCTCCACATGCTTGTTTGCTTGCATCTGTGATTATGCAAAATTCTTTGCTAAAATCTGGGTACTGTAATAAATTTGGTTGAACAAGTTTATTTTTTAAGTACTGGAATGCATTTTGGCATTCCGCAGTCCATTCGAAAGGAACGTTCTTTTTACATAATCTAGTTATGTGTCGTGAATAATCGGCGAAATTTTTAATGAAACGTCGGTAATAATTGCAAAATGCAACGAATCTTCTAGCGCTATCTGCGTCCGTAGGGACAGGATAATTATTGATAACATCAAATTTTTTGTCATCTGGTAGGATTCCTTTATCTGTGCATCTGTGACCTAAAAACGTCACCTCGTGCATGAAAAATGAACATTTTTCTGGATGCAATTTTAGATTGTTTTTTCTACAAAGTTTAAAAACATCTGTTAAATTTTTAATCATATGTTGTTCAGAACAGCCAATGACGATTAAATCATCCATATAAAGGAATGCTTGTGAAGGCTCTAGGCCCGAGAATGCTATTGTCATCATTCTCTGAAATGAGTTAGGCGCTATTTTTAAACCAAATGGTAATCGCGTGAAGCGATATGAACCACTGCTTGTTGAAAAAGACGTTATGTTTCTTGAGTTTTCCTCAAGTTCAATTTGGTGGAAACCTGACATTAAGTCAAGGCATGAAAAATATTTAGCTCTACCCAATTGATCGAGAATATCGTCAATTCTGGGGAGTGGAAATTTATCTGACAGCAATTTTTTATTTATTTGGCGATAATCAATTACTAATCGCCATTTTTTCTCTTTAGAGCCTGGAAGAGCTTTCTTAGGGACTAACAAAAGTGGGCTATTGTATGGTGAGACAGACGGTTCAACAATATTTTGTTCAATTAATTTTCCAACTTGATGCTGGATTTCTTCTATTTGGCTATGCGGACATCGATAATTTTTTACGTATACTGGCTCATCATCCTTAAGTCTCAATTTTTGCTTATAAAAATTGTTTGTTGTGATTGGTTCGGTTTCAAGTCCGAACACATCACTATACTGGGTGCATATTTCTTCAAGTTGTTTCTTAAACAAAACCGGAAAATTTTTCTTTAATTTATTAATTACAGACTCCTTTCTTTTTTCTTTTGGATTTCGAACTAAATCGTAGTTCGAAAGTGATTCAAATTTTAAGTTGTTAATGCCTACTACTTGGCATGTATCTGTGGTATTTAAGAATCGGACAAAAGTATTTTGGGCTGTTGCAATAGTGTTTGCAACATAAACACCCGGTTTAATTTCCTGATTTGGAATTAAAATGTTTTCTTCTGCTGAAGACAACTCTATTTTGCGTATCACTTGGGATCTTGCTGGTAGAAGTGTCGAGTTAGTACCAGAACTAAATGTTATTGGGACGTAGATAGGATACGTTAGGTTTTGCGGTCTAATTATAAACCAATCCTCTGAACTATTGTAATCTAATTGGCAATTAAATCTTTTTATGAAATCTAATCCTATTATTCCATCGCAGGGGATTGCGAAATCTGAATGAAGTAGATGAAATTTGTATGGAATAATGTATTTGTCTGTTTGTAATTCCATCGAGACTAGTCCTTTGGAGTTTATTACTCCTTCTCCTATGCCTCGAATGTCTATAATTCTATTGATTTGGATGTCATGAAAGACATCAGAATTTTCTTTTATAATTGAAATGTCTGCACCTGTATCAATCAAAAATGTTATCTTTTTATTTGTTGCAACATTTTTGAATGATACGAAATTGTTGAGACTTAAGTTAACAGTATATATTTTATTATTTAATTTTGTGTATCTGGAGGTGTCTGGAAGTTTCCCGAAGTATTTTGGGCAACTCGGACATTATTGTTATTATAATTATTTCTGTTTTGGTCGTTGCCTCTGTTAGAATAATTTCTACCTCTGTTATTACCTCGACCTCCTCTATTGTTATATCTGTTATTGTTATTATTATAACCGTTGTTTTGGTAATTACCTCTTCCTCGGTAATTACCTCGGTTACCTCGATAATATCCATTTTGGCGCTGTTGGAAGTGCAGTACAGTATTTGACTGTCCTGTTGCTTCGGTACAGCTGTTCACAAACTTGGATATGGCATCATTCATATTATTGAATGTGCCTGCCTGCATGATAAGTTTTACCTTATCTAAAGCGCAATTCTGTGTCATGGCCTTGACAGCAAGCGTTGTGCTGTATTTAGTGGCTAATTCAGGTGACAATCCATCACTGATATAAGCTCCCTCAAGAGATTTAGTTAATTTTTCTACCTCCTGGGTATACTGATTAGCTGTTTTACTTTTTTGTTGCAGATTTAGAAGTTTGGCAGATATTACTTCTACCGATTCTCCTTTCACTACTTTTGACAGTTGCGCAACTATTGCAGCTACTGTGTCTTCATTACTAATCAAGTTTCTAGCATGGCCTTTGAGCTTTGTCTTTATTAGACTTATAGCTGCTGCTTCATGTGTGCCTTTAAGGGAATCTACTAGATTCAGCGCATCTATGAAACTTTGTAGGTTTTCGGCCTTTCCATCAAACTCAGGTATGAGTGATGAGGCTAGCTTAAGGAATTCCACAATTGTTTGTGCTTCGCTTTCTTCAAGTGTATTAATGTCGCTTTCCGCTTTACCCTCTACTTCAATTATTGGTTTTGATTCGTCCAAATTTTGGAATTGATTTGGGTCAAACTCAATTTGATAGTAGGGATTTGTTGGTATTTGTAAGGTAATTTTGTGTCTTACACTTAAATTTTCCAATCTTGTTTGTAATGAGCGTAATATTTTAAGACATTGATCTACATGTAAACTTGATATCTTGTATTTGTAAGAGGATGCTAATTGACTGATATTGTTATATTCAGCTACTAGAATGGTTGTATGGTGGATTAGCGTATTTACACTTATTGTTGTATCTTTGTTAATACATTTATAAGATTTTTCAAATTTTTCCTTAATTGAATTAATTTGTTTTGCTAATTCTCTCCATTCCATCACTCTTAGCGATACAACTTTACCAAAACTATTGTTGACAGCAATGAATTAATATATTTTGAAATGAATTTTAGACTTTATCTAAGTCGTTTGCACGGCTTAGATATCGTTTTTTAAAGTACGTTTGTACATTAAGTAAATTTTGATTAATAAATTTGCTGCCGAAATTGCTACTATTAAAGCAAGAAGAACAATTTGAATATCTAAATGATTGCTTGTATCGACAACCGATATAACATTCAGCACATTGGCTGTGTTATCCTTAATTTTGGAAGTTTTTCCTCCCATTTTTATCTATTTGTCTTCTTTAAAAAATTTTTTTTTTTTTTACAAATTTATTTTTATATACACTTGTGGAGTGATTTGAAGAGGAGACTGGCAGACTTTGCATTGAAAAACAAGGAGCAATTGTGGCAGAAAACCAAGGAAATATGGGATGCTACCCCTTTAGAAACCTGCCAAAAATTAATAAAATCCATGCCCAATAGAATAGGCAAACTTATACAGAACCATGGAGGATATACTGGTTATTGAAATACTAGCGGTTAAATTTAAGTTGAACTGTCTTTTTGTTTTGTTTTTTGTCATATAATATTTCACACCTATTATTTTGACCAATGGTATTTTTTGTTATAATTAAATTTTCATTTGCGTGTAAAAAGTAAAATGAATTTCAACATATTTTTATTTAATGAAATAAAAAATTACTAAAACAATAAAAAAAATCTTGTTTTTACAAATTTTTGAATGTTATTAAAAAAAAACTATGTTACACCTATTATTTTGTCCATAAGTGTATATTTTTACTTTAAAAAAAAATTTTGTAATTATTTTATTCACTCACATCACATCACAATATATTGGTGTGCGCACTTGGGAGCGCTGTCGGTCCTCGGTGGTGTCCTGAATTCTTGCTTGAATCATTGTCTTCTTCGCTGGAAGAGGAAATTTGGTTACCACTAGTGCTGCCATAATCATATTCCTTGCTGCTGATGTCGATTGGTTGTTGTTGACCATAATAACGTTGCATGTACGCTTGAACTAATTTCTTGTTGGCCTTTGCGACTGCAGGGCTGGTTTGTGGCAAGCCAGTGATGAAAATGGTAACCTCCTGATTGCCAAAGTTGCGCTGTTGCTTTGCGGCTTCAGCCAAGTTATTGAGATTGGTGCGCTCAGGTTGACCATTGGGTTTCATCAAGACTACGGGCACATTACTGGGACTTGGAACAAATGATGGCTGCAGAGCATGGTTGATTTTGGGATAGGTGAATCAACTGAATCATCGGGAATCAACTTTTCAAAATACGACAATATTCCAGTCCGGGTGTCAGGTGGGTTTGCGCCGCCACCACTTCAGAGTTTTGAAACTGCGGGCTTGCGTGATTTGGGATAAGTGATAATTTTTCTGAATTTCCTGTTGGCCTTCCTCCACGGACAAGCTCTCCAACTTTTTGCAAAGCTAAATCTCCGACTGGTTGCATTGACTGGAGCTCGGAAACCGACAACCAATCTGTAGGATTCAAACTGTTCGAGGCGGCATTATTCCTGTTGTTGCCACGTTTGGGTGAAGCACTGGCGGTAGCAACAACGAAAACTAAAAACTTGGCACGGTCGCCATGTAAGGAAGTAAAATGTGGTTCGTTATCTGTTTAATTTGGAACTGAATCCAATCTTTATTTTCAAAAATTACTTAGGCTAAAATACATAGAGTTCTGCTTATACATAGAGTTCTGCCGCTGAGAGCAGCGACAGAACGGGAGAGCGTAGTATGCATGTATGTATGTGTGTTATTGTATATACATGCAGAAGGCATATATATATTGCGCTGGGACCGAACGGTCGAAGCGTCAATGTGCTTGCACTGCAGTTCCCACGCTGCAGGCCAGTCCGCATAAGTGACGGATCATATTGCTGCACTTATTTATTTAATTGTATAAACATAGCAACAAAGTGTCGCTATGTTGTGAGTGTGGCATATGACCACTTGATGTATTGTATACCCTACAATACTGTGGGCATATGCTTATTAAGCATACAACATACTACAACGCCCTCTGTCATCAAAGACGGGTACTTATTGAAACGGCCTCGTATAAGTGGTATGTCAAAGTGGCATCTTTTGTGCTAATTGGGTCTGGGCTGTGAGCTGTGTGACTTAGAAAACACAATCTTCGTGATCAACCAAGGAACTAGGTTAGCGTAAAGCTAATTATTATGGGCGCAGTCAAAGTGTTATCTCCCTTACGCGATCCACTGGATACCCATCAGAGTTACTACATCTTTTCACTAAACGCAGGGTCTGTCATAGAGTGAACTGCGGCCGAAGTACAAAATTCTTTTTTGAGAATTTTGTTATGCACTTACAGGGCGATCCCTTCATCAGAATCGTCTTCCAACAAGCTATTTGCCAATAACTCAAATGGGGCCCATTCAAATGATGATGACTTGGAAGTAATTCAATATACGGTGATTCTTTTGCCCGCCACCTTTGCTCAACTGTTTATTACTCCCGTGAAGACAAAAGCATGCATAATCATTACTCAAGAGTTGCCCTAAGCGGGACAAAGTAAACGAATAATTGGACCTTTCAAAGTTGTAATGCAAGAGAGAGAAAATAATTCTCTGCACGCATCAACTGAAGAAAAGGTCGCTTTATGAGCACTTACTGCTCTTTTATGCGTGCCGTCTCAGGCACAAATCAAAATCAGGCTTAACGACATCAGAAGAAGAGATGACAGTCATTAGAACAATCAGACTTGTGATCTTTGCTTGTGCCTTTTAATTGATATATTACTATTTATAGTTAAATCGAAAAATTTGCTAACTACCTATGCCTACACAATCTTCAGATTTATTTATACTCGTACATATTTAGACATATTTTCAATATTTTCATTGACAATCCGCCCACGATAAAATTTCTCACAAAAGAGTCGACAATCTACAAGCTAGCCGTATCTCTCTTAACAAGACGGCAGAGTCATTTCGCCCCAATTTAATCGACAACGGGGGTAATTGCAGGACATATAAGGTAACGAGACGCAGTACTATACAGCCTAATGAGCGCATAGATTATGATAGCGATATACAAAGGGTATATCTTTAAGAGTCTTCGAGTTAACAAGACTTGTGAGGTAATACCGTGGTAGATTGCGGAGAGGTGTTTAGTACATAGTCCGGCATTGGAAAACAGAGTAGGCATGGTCGTCGATCCAACGATTCTTTCCATGCCCCATGAGCCCGGCAAACACTGTTTTCGCATTTTTACGGATGGCTCCAGGACCGAGCATGGCTCCGGCTCTGGGGTCTACGTGGAATCCAGCGGGACAAAACTGCACTTTGCTCTTGGCATGCATGCATCTGTGTTTCAAGCGGAGGTGTATGCAGTTCAAGAAGCGATGAACTTTGTTTGTGGAAAAGCGATGGAGAGGCAGATCTATATGTGTCCGCAGCGACAGCCAAGCTGCGCTTATAGTCTTAGACAGCCCCCCAACCACATCAGGGGTAGTCAAGTCCTGTAAATCTAGCCTGAACTATGACGGTAGACATGATAGCCTGATGCTAACATGGGTCCCGGAACACGTGGGAATCGCGGGTAACGAGACCTCTGACTTCTTAGCTAAGATGGGCGCTGAGGCCAACTTCTTTGGCCCAGAGCCTGTTTTCCCACTCCCTTCTGCAGCCATCACAGCCAGGGTTAGCAAATGGGTAATACCACCCACAAGCGAGCTTGGCAGGCTGAGAGAGGCTGCAGATGGACTAAACTGATGTTACCTGTCATGTCCGATTGACTGTCGCAAACTTTCTGTGGGCGAACCACATGGAAAGGTTGGGCATCACAGACAGTGTACTCTGCCCAGCTTGTGAAGAAGAGGATGAGACGGCGGACCACTTCCTGTGCGTCTGCCCCGCCTTCGCTCGAATCAGGTTTGAGGTCTTTGGCACTGATGTGTTAAGAAGCGACCATCTTGGCTCCGTGGCACCACAAGATCTACTCGGATTTCTTCGGAGATCGGGTAGATTTAAAGAAAATTAAAAGGGAATCCAAGTGTAGTACAATGGACTTAATTAATGTCTGCACTTGCTAGTTGTCTCGACAAAAAAATAAAAAACATAGGTGTAGCTGTGAGGATCTGTCGGTATAGCGGGTATAGTGGTGCTCATAAGCGCTTGCTGTTCCCGGGCGTCATCCAACAAACAACAATGCAACATTTAAGCTTCTTATTTTGAAGAAATGGTGCAAGGCAATAGTTATTAGATAGATAGGTAGATAAATAGATTAATTTTTTTCCACAAAAAAAAAAAAAATTTACAAAACCTGGTTTTTGCTATTTTTTTTACTTCATTTAAATGAAAATACGGCAATGAATCTAAAAGCCGGAAAAATTTGGTAGATATTTATTTATATCTGACCGCCGGAAAAATTTGATAGATATTGTTTATAAAGCTATTAATCTGTAATTAATTGTCTTTACTTTGAAGCACCTGGTATAAAATATAGAATTTTTTCATTGAAAATCATTTACACCATTTAGAACATGAGCTATTTCGGTATTACTAAAAATGGTCTTTCCAAAGAAAGTACAGCGATATTGTTTTAATACTGGGCATCGCCCAAGAAAATGTTGGATTGCTTTTTTCTGCAAATATTTCTAGCTTTAAAATTGCATGAAATTTTTAACTTTTCTATGTCATCCGTAAAATAACTTTGACCTACACTATGGTCCAGTTCTTTATATATTCTCTCCGTACTGTTTAGTGCTCTATGTCACATTTTTTGTCTGTTAGCAGTGCTAATACAATTAGAAATTTTCCGCTTTTTCCGCCCACTTCCTTTGACTTACACCGTTTCGTCCCATTTCAAATTGAAGGCTAATCCTGTTTGATTTACAACTTTGCTCCGGAAAAAAAAATATCTTTTTAAAACTATTTTTGTTAGGAGGCTGGGGAGCTTCAAAGCAACATATATGATACAAATATTGTTTTTCGGGTACGATTAAAATTTAGTACAAGCGTGTTAATGTGGCCATACTCGATAGCTGGTTATAAATAAATAGCAGGTAGGCGAACAGCATGGGTGCTTAAAACTTTTCTTTATGAATTGCAGTTGTAATTTGTCAAAATTCTCAAATAATACACAGTAATAATATACTTTGGACAGCTCGACAGACTGATTGAAACATTTTCCATTTCGCACCTAATTATATTTGCTTCTTTTTCAAAAAAATTATTGCATGTGAAGTTTAAAGTTGACATTGCGACGTTTTTTCTTTTTTCTAGGTGTTTCAGGAAACCCATTCTGGGTGTAAGAACCACCCGCAGGTAGCAGTAGGTAGAATATTTTCTCATTTATATTGGCATTTTTTTCTTTAGTTTGCCCCCATTGTTGCTGATTTGGCTAGGTTAACCTCCATGTTTCATTTTTCAAAGTGCGCCTCTAGATTGTTTATCATTTTCTGAAGTGCATTTATCTTATTATTTAATAAAAACTATTTTTTATTGATTGAAGTACAATAGTTAATAGAAAAACATTTTATCTATCCCCTAATGTTTCATATCCATAGTAGGCTTTGAATCGAATACCAACCGAATGTTGGTCGGGCACATACGCCTGCTGCTGGTGTCAATGGGTAAGGAATATAAATGAGTTGCAAGCTCCAAATTATAATTAAATTCAATTTAGCTAATTATTAATAGTGTCACCTCATTTTTTGGTAAAATATTTAGCAATATTCCTCTATATTTTTTTTAATACTGGCTTTTAGAATACTTTCTGTGTGGTTAGTAAGAAACTATGAATTCACTGATGATAAATAAATTCATAAATACAATAAATAAATAAATTCCTTATAAATAAACAAGATGGCGGTGCTGTAGATACCTTAAAATATTGCTAAAATACCAAATCTAGCAAAACTTACTTCATTTCTGCAAAGGTAATTAATAACTTACAAAACTAAAAATGTACAATAATAATAAAAACCAATACGAAAAACCACAATTTTTAATTAAACCCACTTTGCAGTCCAACCACAATTTTTATTATATCTTCAGTGCATACATTTTAAGCTCTCCTCCCATGTGGTCCTTCGTTTTGTCCATTCCTCTTCTATTTTTAATACCACACAGTAATTTCATTCCCACCTGGCGAGCGATGAGTACACAAAGCACTCTTCTATCTACTCCACCTGCAACGATCCACATTAACCCTAGTAAATCAATAAAGTTTCAACAGCATCTAAGCTGACAGAAAAACTGTCAGCAGGTGGCAAAAATTGAAAACAACAACAGCAATATCAGCAATGAAAATAATAGCGACAATATACGAGTACTGCAGCAGCAAAGCTTTACCGCTTGATTTGCATTTCATTCTAGGATTTTTGTTTTTTGCATATCTCTACTCGTACATGCATAAATGCGTACATATTTATTGACCACATGAAAAAAAAAGAATTTGCGGAAAATGCATTTTATTACAGCTGTGGCAAAACAGAAAAACATACTCGTGTGCGACTAGTGCAAATAAATATATGCATGCGATTTGGATTGTGTGTCTATTGTCAACAGCAGTAGGAGACCAGGCACAGCAAATTCTCCAACACATACCCATATACATATATGTACATTCTAGAGTGGTGTGAGAATATAAATATTTGGTATTTGCATTTTTTGTACATGACTGAATGAATATTATTTTTAGTTTTTATGGCCCGTAGACAGTTGGAACGGATTCACTACTAGATTTTGATATTTTATGCAGTTCTGATTTCCCTATGTTGCACGTACCTACTGGTGTTGTTGGTTGAAATTGAATATCAGTAGTGGTGATGGAAGCAGGCAAAGTAATGATCCATGACAGTGCAGTAAGGGGTGCTTCAATGAGAATGGCTTATTTTAAAGGGAAAAGGTAAAAAGTAAGATTTCCGAACGACTCAGGCTTCGAGGTGCACAGCAAAAAGTGGTAAGTGCCCCTAAATATAGCTGCCAAACTTTTTCTAGTGCTTAAACTATACTTTCCCATGGATTAGTATTGGCCTAAGCTAAAACCTCACTCAGGTGAGCTACTGCCAACTAGCGGCAAAAAACGCAAGAAAAAATTTTTAGGCTGTTCAGAATTTCTCTTACTTACTTCAAGGGAACAGGCAGTTTCGACAGCTTAACTAGACAACAGACAACTTAACTAGATGATCTGACAGATTTTTTAGTGAAGAATGGAACTATTTTAAATCCCACTGAGGTTTGGGCAAACCGAAAAAGTGTGGTGAACCTCCTTTCCTGAAATTCGTCTTTTTTGTAGACAGTCTCTAAGATACCTAAGGCTCGAAATGTGTTTTTAAGAAATGTATTTAAGAAAAATCAAATTCACAAAGGTGTTACAAAATACAAAATCAAAAAATACAAATTCACAAAGGTGTTACAAGAACTGGGGAAGCAGATCTGTGTGCAAGCAAACTTTCTGAGACAGCATTTGAGTAATTGAGTTCAGGCATAAGAGCTCTGCACGATTTGCTCTCTCACTTGTTGAGAATAAGGCTCAAACAGCTAAAATACTAATACTAATTTGGACAACTGCAGAGTATGCTGCTCATTTTGAAAATCACGTGTCGAGTGCAGAGTACTTTACAATAAATGTAGCTGTAGTGTAAAAATTTGGAAGCTGGACACAGCATATAAGATACACAAACATACTTTATATATGAAAAATTGGTTTAGCATTGCATTAATATATTTTGAACTCCTATGCATTATTTCACAAAAACATTTAAGTGGAGACTTTGGAGACTTCGAATGGGAAATATTTTTAAATTATTTTAAATATTGCTTAAACAGTTTGAGCATGTAAGAATGGAAATTCTCAAAAAAAGTTAAGTGGTGACTTTGGAGACTTGGAATAGAAACTGTTATTTAATTATTTTTAATATTGCTTATACAGTTTGAGCATCTGCGAATGAAAATTCGCAAAAAAAAATTAAATGCGACTTTGTAGAGTTTGAATAATAAATGTTACTTAATATCTTAGAGTATTTGAACATTAAAAATAATAAATTTCCCGAACTCCAAATTGAAACCTTTGGAGATTTTGAGTTTGTATTGATAATTTTTAGTAATTTTGGTTAATTGAAGTTAGAATGGAAAAGTAGTAAACGAGAGTTAGATATTTTGCATAATCGTGACAGAGTAATTCGTTATGTTAGGTTACATCATTGACAGAGTTGAAAAGTTGAAAAGCTAAACGTGCGGTGGTGGAAGAAGGAAGCCTTAGATAGATACAAATGGCACAAGGTTGTGAACAAAGCAATGGTTCAGCAAGGACTGTCATGCTAAGAAGAAAAAGAAGGTTGGGGTGGGCTACGTTGGTTGCCACTCTCCATGGGAATGTCGAGCGACCCAATTAGGCCAGGAGACCCTTTGTGATACCACTTGTTTGAGCAAAAATCTACATCTATTATTCCAAATGTGGTGGTATCATGTGGCCTCTCTGATGAACACTGAAAATTGGCGAAGCCATGTATATATATACATAATTGACGCGTACACCCTTTTTGGGTGGTTGGCCGAGCTCCTCCTCCTATTTGGGGTGTGCGTCTTGATGTTGTTCCACAAATGGAGGGACCTACAGTTTTAAGCCGACTCCGAACGGCAGATATTTTCATGAGGAGCTTTTTCACGGCAGAAATACACTCGTAGGTTTGCCATTGCCTGCCAAGGGGCGACCGCTATTAGAAAAATGTTTTTCTTTTTCTTTTAATTTTGGTGTTTCACCGAGATTTGAACCGACGTTCTCTCTGTGAATTGCGAATGGTAGTCACGCACCAACCCATTCGGCTACTGCGGCCGCCGAATCCATGTAAGAGTACTAAATTATTATAAGTTGTAGTACCTCTTCTTTTTTCCTAAATACGATTTTTGTGAAGTAAAATGAGGTTGAGTTGTTTTCTGCCAGCCACTTTACTTAGAAGTAGGTTTTAGAAAGTTTTGGCCATTCAAAAATATATTTATGCATTGCACTTTGTGCATAGAAAAGACCATAAACAATTAGAGATTTTTGGCCTTTCTAATTAAGGCAATTTGCAATAAAAAGTTCTTATTTAGGAATATTAGTTAAAGACTTTAAACATGTAAAGGTTTATAATGAATGAATAAATAAAACAAAATTTCAGTATACAGATTTTCCAATCACACCTCCGTGGAACCATGTTACACTCACAATATTTGCGGAGCTACTCATTTGTTAACAAAGTTCGCTGATAAAATATAATCAGCTTACACAAATTAAAAGAAATGAGTACTGCTCATGCACTAAATAAAAAAAAAAAATAAAATCAATTTCAATGAGCTAACGTATCGAGAAATGTGCAACAAGCCACCAACTGTCAGCTGGCAGCAATCAACAATCATGACACATACACTCAAATATGCAGCCATATTCATATATCCATTCACACGGTTGATGCCTGTCAAAGTAGTGCACTGTATTTTCATCGCTCCACTGGTAGTGAGTGGTTGACGTTGTTTGCGCCTTTGAGTATGCAACACTTCATGGTGATTTACATTTGAAACGTACACATACGTATGTGTTTGTGTGCAAATACGTGCAAGTTGTAACTGCAGACAGGTTACCTCTGCTGATGCTGTTGATCATGTGACAGCTGGAGCCCTACAGAAATATACATAAACAAATATTACCTACATGAAGGACTGGAAAATTCTATGTACAAAATGCCTACATATGCATATATGTATGTATAAATATATGGACCCACCTGTGACGAAAAGTACTTTGCAAAAAATATTTGTGGAATTTGCAAAACGTAACTGAAATTTTTCTACAAAATTACGAATTAGCTCAATATTTTTTTGAGGTGACTAATATTATTAATTTTTAACCTATCCTACAGTTTAGAACTATTTTTAGATTTTCTAAATTTTTCTTTGAAATTTCTTCTAGGTGCCTACGGCTAATATATTTGCGCAATTATAGTTAGTCTGTAATTTTCAGCGATCGTTTGGAATTCAATCTATTACCAATATGAATTGCACTTGCTTGAGACCTTCCAACTGAATATCACCTGTAGAAAGGCTTTCAGTTTATTTTCTGTTTCTAGCAACAGGTTATCATCCAACGGGAGTTTGACTACATTTTTTTACTCCTAATAATACTAAAATATCACTTTGACAAACCGATAGTGTCATGGATGACCCTAACTTTTTTTTGAATTGTTAAAAGTTACAAAGTAATGCTTTCTGAGTCATATGCTCATTAACAATGCTCATGTTTTTTGTAAACATCAATATATACGAGATACTTAAAATTACAAAAAAAAAAAAAAAAAAAATTATAAAAATAATATACAAACAAAAAAAATAACAAATTGACAAAAATGTTGTGGGGGCACGTATGAATAAGTGCAGGTGTACTCAAAGCTTTGAAATGTGTTCCACTTACATTAGGTGTCAGGTAAAGATTGCTTAAATCTTGATTTATTTTAAAAATCACTATATTATTGCAAAAAACAAAAAAAAAATTTAGTGGAGACTTCGAATACTTTGAATTTAAATTATTTAAATTTAATGTTTAGTTTTTTTGAACAGCTGTGAGCAGAATTAAAGAAAAATAGTAAAGTGGAGACTTTGAAGACTTTGAATTAGAATGATTTAAATATTAAATTTAGTTATCTTGACCAAGTGTGTGTGCTTTTCTTCAAAAATAGTAAAGTGGAGACTTTGGAGACTTTGAATTAGAATGATTTAAATTTAAAATTTAGTTATTTTGAGCAGGTGTGAGTGCTATTTTTCAAAAACAGTAAAATGGAGACTTTGCATAAAAAAATTAATTAGGCTTTTGAGTGTTTCATATATAAAAATATCAATTCTAAAATATACATTTTAAAACTAAATTGATAGTATTTCATAACTGCGTTTAATTTAAGCGAATTAAATTTTTTTTTGATCACCTGTTTCATTATTTCCAGTTGTTATTCGGTTTTACATAATACTAAGAAGCTTTTTTTTTAATTTTGTTTACTAGAATTTTCACATTTACTTATACTAATATATTAGTGAGCACTATTAGTTAGATACCAATTACAAAATATTGCAAAAGTTCCTTTAGTTTTAATATTTTGAAACATGACTCTTGTATTTTAACGAGCCTTCAAAAATCGTTAGCATATTATATTGTGAGCAATATTTTTCACAATCGCTTATTTACAGCTTAAACTATATCAAACTGGTAAGGCTCCAGGATATAATATTTAAGTAGCGCCTGCAGATACGCCTCGAAATTTTTGCAATGTTAACACAAAAAGCGTGATTTGCGAAAAAAAAAATTATTTTCTTATTTACATCATTTTAGTCATGAAAACGATGTTTTAGTGCTACTAGGGGAGTGCGAGTCTGCTACTTCAACCATTTCACATCATTTTAAATATTATTGTCTGCTCCTACTCGGAAATCTGAAGCATTGGGTGATTTAATAGTTAAGTGGCGTCTGCATGTAAGCCTGAAAAATGTGAATATAAATGGCGTGTTTTGGAAAACATAATATATATATAAAACTTGCTTATTAATCGTATACCAAATAGCCTCAAATCAGTCACAATTTTTTTGAATTTTCCAAAAATCCTCAGCTTTGCTCACTTTAATACTTAAGTAACGACTGCGACCATAGGCATCAAAACTGTAAAATATATTAGGGAATTTTATTTAAAATATTATTGTCTATAATTGCTTATTTAAATCTCCACAGATACACCTCAACATTTTAATATCAATTTTATAACTAAAACAAATTAAAAAATATTTTAAATAACTCAGGTAACTTTTCTTGGGTAATATTGCGAATAATCATCCAAAATGAATTTACTTCTTTCGCAAATCAACCAAAATCTGTGTGCAGTTACCTGCAGTTAGACTTAGAAATTTTTAAAATTAGAAAAGAAATTGGTTCTAGCACAAAGTGGCAATTTTATATTTTCAATTACTTTTTCTGTCAGTGCATGTCGATTGCAACTCAATATGCGCTTGAAAAATTCAAGTGGAATATCCTTCAAAACCGTGCTTTTCTGGTTATGCCAACAATTTATATATTCATATGTTTGGTTGAGTGTAACTTCGGTTTTGTGTTTGTATTCATTGCTTCCTCCATGAGTTTGTCTACTCTTGAGTTGCCCTGTTCATTTGTTTATTTATTTGCTTGTCCGTCTATTTACTTATCGCTCAAGTGTTGGCTGTTTTGAAATCGGTTTGCAGCAAATGTCATGCTGCCACAAACAAAATTACGAATTGAATATATAATGGGAAGAACGTAATTATATATGTATACATACGTACATAGGTACGAACGAGAGCTGACTGATAATACCACAGCCTAAGGTAGTTGCTGGTAACAGTACAGTGATTCATTCTTGGCATGTAACCTCTCTTTTATCTGGTTCTTTAATAGATATCTCTGGAACAAGCAACAACCCCATATCAACAAAAATTGGAAATTCTCTCAATTTGGTGCACGCAAAGAAACATGGAAATGGAGCAAATAAAGAAAAGCGCTGAAACAAATACTTGAAGGAATGCCATTGATTCTTGAAGACTCTTCTCTTTCATATAAAAAAAGAGGTTGTCTGTAAAGTCGGTTTACTGACGATAGTTTAACGTGATAACGTCATAAGAAAATACTGATTGAATGGTTGCATTTTTGAAAAGAAAATTATAATTTTATTTGTTTGATAGATATTTTGTATGGATATAGAGAATGAGTGAGAATGAGAATGAACATTACATAACATAACATAACATAACATAACATAACATAACATAACATAACATAACATAACATAACATAACATAACATAACATAACATAACATAACATAACATAACATAACATAACATAACATAACATAACATAACATAACATAACATAACATAACATAACATAACATAACATAACATAACATAACATAACATAACATAACATAACATAACATAACATAACATAACATAACATAACATAACATAACATAACATAACAACATATCATAAAGCATTCACCAACAGCTTCCATTTGATACCCATATTGTACATACACATTCGAAGGTTACCCGAGTCCACGCTTTGACCTATATCTCGAGACCCTATCCACCAATAGGTATCCAAACTATACGGACACCATCTTCAATACCTACTTAACAATGTGTGTAAGTTTGGTTTAATTCGGTGCAAAGACACGGCGGGTCCACGTTTTGGCATATATTTCCAGACTCTAGTCATCAATAGGTATGAAAATTACCCCGTATTAAATCACTTATCAACAGCTTTCATTTGATACCCATATTGTACATACACAACCAAAGGTTACCCGGGTCCACGTTTTGACCCATATCTCGAGACCCCAGTCACGGAGCGGCATGAAAAATACTTTGTACTAAAGCATTCACCAACAGCTTCCATTTGATATCCATATTGTACATACACATCCGAAGGTAACCCGGGTCCACGTTTTGACCTATATCTCGAGCCCTATTTCCAAAATAATATATAATCCATGTTACTCGTGGATGATGTAGCTTTCGAATGGTGAAAGAATTTTTAAAATCGGTCCCGTAGTTTTTGAGCCTATTCATTACAAACAAACAAAGTTTTCCTCTTTATAATATTAGTATAGGCAACATATCTTATAAGGTATATGGTAAATATTACCATACATTTTTTCCTTCATATATAATAAAAAAATTAATAATAATAACATTAAAACAACAGGTATTATTAACAAACTTGGTTTTATTTTAAATTCTTCAAGTGAATCAAATTAATAATAATCAATAAGAAGGCATATGCAAATACAAATACGTGAATTTACATATATATTATATGTACATATGCGCATATACATACATATATACGCTCACTTAAGTAGGAGAGAGCAAGATGTCGAACGTTGCCGTTCGTTTGCTTTGTTTGCTTTGTCGTTCGTTCCGCGCTTTCGCTTGCAGTTCATTCAATGCAATGAGCAAGGTAACGACATATGAGCAAGGTAACACTAATGAGCAAGGTAACACTAATGAGCAAGGTAACGACACATTTTTTCGTGCGTGCAGCCTGTTAAATCGAATTATAAGACGTTATCACGTCAAAAATAGCTCGGCTATTTCAACAGGAAGGGAAAAACGAAAAAGTGAAGAGAACGCCCGCTTGTGTCGTCTAGTGGCGGTAGTGACGGAAGATTAGTTTTTAAAAGTCGAAAAATTAGTGCTGCTCGATCCAGAAATAAAATTGTGGTAGATAGTAGAAGAACTGCATAGTAGCATTTGGTAATATTTTTAATAAAAATTCGCACATGGAAAAATTGTGCGAGTTCTGTACCGCGAATGGTTGCTCCATTCGCCATGTTGTTATGATTGGATCTTTCTAAAAGTTTCACCGATTTGCGAGTTGCGGCGGAGTAATTTGGATCAAATTTGAAAATTCACAGAGACAATTCATGAAATCTAGTTTTGTCAGAGTAATCTACAGTCCAAGTAAGAGTGGCTGCAGTGGATAAAAGTAGGAGAAAGGCCAAGAAAGAAGTTCATATTGGATAAATACTGGTTTGCGTCGATGATTATGGCTACCGCTTTTTAGTATAGAGGGGAGTTTTATGAATTGATTACTTGCCTAAGGTAACTAAAATGCACAACTTTGCTAATTTATTGGGTCAAACACGTAAGATAGTCTTACAAAAGAAACTTGGCAAGTTGGCGCGGATAGTGCTGTTTGCGCAGAAGCTACGAGATTTACTGAAACGTTCTACAGTTCAGACCTCGATTATATGTAGTAAACATTTTTTTGGCAAGAGTAGTTATAGAAGCTACGGGACTTGCTGAAACATCTAACTAATAAACAATAATCCAATCAACGTGAGAGGCAAAGACAGCCTCAAGTGGCATGGCTACAAATCATCAAATCATTAAATTAAAAGTAAAAAACTGACAGATGAAAGCTCTTCACCGAGTTAAATGGCGGAAGCTACAGCGCATTCGGAGCTCTAATGCTGATGGATGATGATGATAGCTTATCAACCGCTCCTCGTAGTTTACACTTTTATACGCACGTATGTAAATACTTACTGATACCACATACATTTATGATGCCACGTAGAGTAAATTGCATGCCAGCCTTATGAGCTCAACTTGCGGTCGTCCTTACACCACTAACTCTCTCACTCTACTACCTCCCTTACTCTTGTACGTAACTTACTCCACAGCCTCGTTTACTCTACTATCTCCCTTACCCTACTACCTCCCTTACTCTACTACCGCTCTCCTCTACTACCTCGCTTACTTTACCTGCTCATTCAATCTACGACAGCTCTGTGCTATGCCAGCACTATTCAAAAAATACTGCAGTCTCCCTTTCATTTGTAGTAGTAGCCGTACATAGCTTCTCTTCACAATCATAACAGGTGTATTAAAATTTATGGAGTTGCGCTAGCATTTCATGTACTCACATGCTCATGATACTCATACATACGAATTTACTAAAAACTCACACACTCCCATACAAATGTGAAAATAGTCTCTTCTACTGCTGAATCCGCCTCATCTTTCATGCCTAAGTGTTCATGCATGCACACACATATATGTACATATATGCAATCTCAAGTACCCATATAAACGTCAACGCCAATGCAAATCCTTCAGTCGCAGCTGGTCTACTACATACCAGTGGGCATAACAAAGCTTCACCGCAACCAAATATGATGTGTATGCAGTTGAATGCCTGCATGCATAAATATTGAAGACACAATTTCTGTTTATTTGCTTCACTTGCGAAATGGCAAAGGGTAGCATAGAGCTGAGACTCAAAACAAAGCTGTGATTAACTTTGATTTTAATTTCACATTTCACCGATAAAATTAAGGATATCTGGTGACCTCAATGAAGCAGCTGGACACACAAAATAAACCTCCAGACATAGTAGTATGAATGTTAGATAAATGCAAACATTTCTATTCTGAATTTTCTTTTTTTTTTAATTATTTAGAATTCTTAAAAACTTTTAAAGTTTCAGTTACATGGCTTTTGTTGCAGTATGACCTATATTTAAAAAAATAAAATAAAATAAAATAAGAAATGTAATGAAAATAAATAAATCAAGAACAAAACTTCGCCGAAACACAGGTGTATGTGTCAGGTTTTAAGTTTATTAATTTCCGAAAAATACAAAAACAAAAAAAAAATGATTGATTTAACCAAAAACGTTTTTTTGCAGCGAGACAACAGCGAAATACAAGATAAAGTGTGGCGCGAAAAAAAATCAACAAAAACCACAACAAAGCCAACAACAGAGACTACAGCCGAAACCAGTGGTGGCGCAAAAGTCAAAAGTTTAATTGAAAAAAAAAAACTGCAGAGGAGATAGAGACTCCTATTTGGCTTCAAAATAAAAAGTCGATTTAGAAAAAAGTGAAAGCAAACTGCAGACAGTCAAGTGAGTGAGTTGTGCACGTGAGGCGGGAAATAGAGAAATGTGTAATAAAAAATGCATGAGTTGTTGGTCTCGCGCAGCCGTGATAGATGTGTAAGCAAGCGGGAAAGTTACAGCTCAAATTAAAAACTTAAAAGTTGTAGCTCAAATTAAAAATTTAAAAGTTAAGTTACATGAAACATAAACATAAACAGTGGCAGACAAATATACGGGGATACTAAAATCGTTTCGGTGGTGAATTGGTTGAAGATGGTGATTTCTGATGCGCTTAAAAATGCCCAGTTCTACAGCTACACATTATCGAACATTGTAGAGTCTCCCTCGAGCGCGTTCAGTTAGCAACTGTCAGGCTAGGGGCAGCGGTTGTCGGGTTTGCACTGTTGGAACAGCCAGAACTTGATGCAAGCCTTCATGTCAATCCAGCAGCCTTTGTTACATTTTTCGTTCGAGTATTTTACTTTGTTATGACAGCAACATTAACGAAGCGTCGATAAATTTATTAATGAGTAAATTACTGTACCTACAGGGTGGGCGATATAGCGTTTGCTTTTTGAACCACCTATTTTTTTGAGAATGGTAACACAAATGGCATGTCAAATGTGTTCATAATTTACTTAAAGGTTTGACGTTTACGAAATGGGACGCTATATGCTCGAACAAAATTGGAAAATTTTGAAAACCTCCTCCTCAGATGTTTTCTTAAGTTTTTGTTAATAGCTTAGACAATACAGCACTGCATGTTACATAATGGGATTCAACTAAATTTTCGAGTTGTGTTCTGATACAGCGAACTAATAAAAAATCAATACAAAATATTGAACTAAAAATTAAATTATTTGTCAAATGGTTTTTTTTTTAATATTTTGTCCTGAAAAACTCAAAATTAAAGTTTTTTTAAATTAAAAAAAAAAGACGGACATGTTTCATTTGAAACAACTATGTGCGATGATTTGCACAGGCTAAAAAAAAAAATTGTCAAATAATTAAGAATATTTTGCACTAAATAATTAAAGAAAATTTTTTTAACAATTAAAAAGAAATGGAGATGTTACTTTAAAAGCTCTATGCGATGGTTTCCAAAAATTTATTT
The DNA here is from genome assembly GCA_037575425.1 of Anastrepha fraterculus. Lineage (NCBI taxonomy): Eukaryota > Metazoa > Arthropoda > Insecta > Diptera > Tephritidae > Anastrepha > Anastrepha fraterculus. The sequence goes on along the minus strand of JAYXIM010023342.1, from coordinate 21,804 downwards.
TTTATTTTTGTTAAATAATTTTTTTAAGGATATTTTGTTCTAAGAAAACTAAAAAAAATTAAAACTTCTAAAAATGTGGCAACAGAACAAAGATGTTTCACTTCAAAAAATTACGTACGACGATTTTCAAAAAATGAAATTTCTTTTCGAATAATTTTTTAAGTATATTTTATTCTAAAAAATTATAATTAAAAAAATGTAAGCCTTTAAAAACAAAACAACATATTTCACTTCAAAAAACTATGTACAATAAATTTCAAAAAATTTAATTTTTTCTTCAAATAATTTGTTAAGTATATTTTGTGGTAAAAATTAAAAACAAAAAACAATATAAAATTGAGAAAACTATTTAAGATGGTTTTCAAAAAATTTAATCTTTTTCTCAAATAATTTTTTTGATGATATTTTGTTCTAGAAAATTTAAAACCAAAAAATGTAAACTTTGAAAACGAAACGGAGATGTTTTATTACAAAACACTCCGAACCATGATTTTTGAAAAATTAAAGTTTTTCTAAAAATAATTTTTTACATATATTTATCCTAAAAAGTTAAAAGAAAACTGCAATAAAAAACTGTTGAAAAGAAACGTAACTCTGTACGTTGATTTTCAAAAAAATTAAATTTTTTTCTTAAATAACGTGCGGTATTTTATCCAAAAAAATAAAATTTTTTTGTAAACCGCTACAAAGAAAGGAAGATGTTTCACTTCAAATAACTACGTACGATGATTTTCAAAGAAATTAATTTTTTTTCAGATAATTTTTTTAAGAATATTTTGTTCTAGAAAATTAAAAACTATAAAATTGTAAAGTTTTAAAAAGAAATGTTTATGTTTCATTCTAAGACTCTGTACGAAGATTTTCAAAAAAAAACTTTTTCTCTAAAATTCAATTTTTTTCTCAAAAAAGTTTTTTTAAGGATATATAATATATTGAGTCCTAAAAAATTAAAAATAAAAAAAAATTAAACTGTTGAAAAAAAACGAAGATATTTCACTTACAAAAATTCTGTACGATTATTTTCAAAAAATTAAATTTTTTTTCAAGTAACGGATAAAATACCTTATCTTAAAAAATTAAAAAATAATTTTTATTTTAAACTGCTAAAAAGAAGCAAGTATGTTTACTTCAAAAAACGCTAAACGGCGATATTCGAAAAATATAATGTTTTTCTTAAATAATTCTTTTTAAAGATATTTCATTCTAAAAAATTAAAGAAAAAGCCTAACCCTTTAAAAAGAAAAAAGAGAAGTTTTATTTCAAGGCGCTCTGTACGATGATTTTTGAAAAATTAAATTTTGTTTTCGTATATTTTGTTCTAAAAAATTACAAATTGAAAGAAAAGTTCTTAATTTGTTAAAAAGAACCGTAATATTTCAATTCAAAATTTCTATGCGATAATTTTCAACTTTGCATAAATTTAAAAAAAAAATAATTATAAATTCTTTTTGAATTTTTTTCAGTTTACAATTTTCTGGGATCACTTGACATGGAGTCGCTGACTTTACGTTTTTTCAAATTTTGTTGGACTTTGCGCTCTTTTGATAACAACAACAAATAAATGTAAAAACATTAATAAATTTTTGCATCTGTTACAGGATTTGGTTTCATATGAAAAGTATTAAAGTATTGTCTGTGTGCATACTGCAAGTGTCTAGTTCACAGGTGTCAGAAGTATAAAACCTCCGATAGGGTAATTAATTTTGCACCATTTGTACTTTTTCCAAGATAGTTCGGGCACTTGCCGCATTGACTGAGGTATAGTGAAATATGCATTTCAAAATACATTCAATTCACATTGAAAAGAAATATTTCGAGCTGCCATATTTAAATTTTAATATCATATTTGATTAATATTCTTTTTGTATGAATAAGTAGTTACATGTTCTCGTATGAAGGCCTGCTCTATATGAATGGCTTTTCTATATTTTTAAATATATATTTTTAAATATAAATATAAATATTTTTAAACTTGTGTAGTTCTAAGCGCAAAACTCCATAAAATATGCCACATACAGTGGAGCCAAAATATAATTGCACATTCAATAGCATTAAACTGACCTAACAGTCGTGTGGGCGTGTACTTTTATCAATGAGATGCAATGCAAAGCCACATTTGTTACAATAAAGCTACAGTGAAGCTCAACAAACAGGGTGTCTGCGGATGGTGGAACTATGCCTACTTCAGTATGCTAGTATAATTCGAATTTGTTTGCTCAACGATTGAAGTGCGTTGAACACATCCAAGTGAGCTCAGTTAATTAGAGGTTGAAGTTTTGGGGAACTCCTGCCTATTAGACTTTCTTGCGCATTTTGCTGCTAAATGAACCTTTTGCATTCGAATTCCACGTAGTGACTTCTGTTACACTTTTGATGGAATGATTATTATAAGTTCTGGAACACCTTAGAGCTGGGTAAGTAAGTTCATCTCTAAGCTTACACTAAACTGTCACCGATATGTGCAACAATGTCTAAAATGAGCGGCAAGCTGACTCACATCTCTGCAACTTCAAGCCATACAGGCATAGAAGAAAATTGCAAGGCACTTGAACTTACATGAATAGGTATAATCGATCAGATAAAACGGCACTGGTATGCAATGATGAGACCAATAAGATGAGTAGAGGATGAAAGTAACGTAGAAAATGTCAGAAAAAAACTTTTTGAAAATTTAGAAATTTTTTTAACTTATTTTTTTTTTTAATTTTTTTTCAACATTTTTATTAAAAAGTTGCGTAACAGGACAAAAATGAGAAAAAATGCCGAAAATAAACTTTCTGAAAATTAAAAAAAAACAAATTTTTAATTTAAAAATTTTTTATGTTAATTTTTATTTTTCCAAATTTTTATCGAAAAGTTCTAGAAATAATAACCTTTTTGAAATTCCAAAAAATTTTAATATTTTTTAATTACACTTTTTTTTATTATAATTTTTTTAATTTTTATCGAAAAGTTGCTTTCTAAATCAAAAATTGAGAGATGAGACTAAAATCAAGGGACATAAATGAGACAAGGTGCCGAAAATAAACTTTACGAACATTTAAAATTGTCGCTTTTGCTTACTTATTAATTACATTTTTTGTTTTAATTTTTATCGTAAAGTTGAATAACTCTCATTAATATAAATACGTCCCTTATAATATGAATGCTTTATACTTCTCTTTAAATTAAGGCCTCACGTTGAAAAACTAGCCTACATCGGATCGATCCGTCTACGCTAGCCGGAGTAGGAGGACTCCTTTTTGCAAAGCCGGTCTTATTATTTTTTAATTACCTAAATAAATATTTTTTCTATACCTAAATTTCAACTATTCAAAGTTCTTCACCTTTTTTATGCCTAAATTTGTTTGCCATTTTTTTATTGCTTTAATCGAAAAATATATTTGTCACATATGGGAGTTTTGAAGTTTTTGATCTTTTTTTGGGCCTACATTTTTTTCCCATTTTTTTATTGCTTCAATATTTTGGTGCTTTTGGGATATTTCAAATTTCCGCATTTTAAAGCTTCAGAGTTCTTTTTTTCGACTTTTCGTACTATATGCAGCCTATGCTACTTAGGAAATGTGCCTATACATACATATTTACTACATACGGCAAGCTGCTCTAAGATGGTCTTATAGTACGGCTTCTTCGATCTGTGGGAAATATTACTTTAAAGGATGGGGAAATGAACACGAAAGAAAGAATAAATTTATCCACTTTCATCGGAGATTTAACGGAGAATTATTGTATATAAAGCCATTATGGCCATGGGTGCGAAGAAAGAGTACTTGAGAAAAAAGCCTCTTTAGAATTATGTTGCAATATATAAAAGTGACCCAAAATTTAAGTTTCAATTTTCAATTTTATAAGATTTCAGTTAAAAATATTGGGCACAAAATATCTTTCAGGTTGAAGTGCCGGCCATTGAGTATACTATGGCTATAAAAATACACTATATATGTTGCAATGAAAAAATTTGCAAATTTAAATAAGATTATCGGTCAATTATTTTTTGGAAAATTATTGTAATCCACTGCAAAAATAATATATAAGTATATACACAATTTAAAATCTTTTAATTCCGGGTGAAGCGTAGGGTCAAACTCACTCAAGCGAGTGTAGACGCACAGCCGAACCCACCTAAGGGGGCCTGGATATTGTTTTGAGCCACCTGGTCAAATTGTCAATGGCTGCACTCTATTGCTATACCGAAAAAATATATTTCGAGAAAAACGTGACGGAGCAGGCCAACCTAGAATAATAAAGGATAACAATCTAAACGTACTGTACGAGTATCTACTATTATATATTTAATGAGGTAACGGTTTGTTTTTTAATTCTCAAACCAATGGAACCACTTAATAGGTAAATCCACTTAACAGCCAAAAAAATTGTTTGTAACAATAAAGGACAATTTTTAAAGATGTCATATCCGGGTTCTTTATGAGCATATATAGATAACTATGTTAAAAGAAATTTGTAGACTAAAGTTCTACATCTCCCAAGCCATGCTGAATTTTGTGGAAAACAGTCGTTTCTAGTTTTGAAAGGTATTGCAGACTAAACTAAGCGGCTAGAGAAGGCCTTTAGAATTCCATAGAAATTTTTTTCAGAGACTATATTCCTCCAGGGACTATACGGCGGTAGTCATAGCCGAAAACGTGGGTGCATGACTATCATTCGGAAGTGCGTTGGTTTGAATCTCCGTGCATGAAACCTCAAAATAGGAGAAAACGTTTTTTTTCCTGACAGCGGCAAACCTTCCAGCAATGGCAAACCTCCGAGTGTATTTCTGCCATAAAAAAGCTCCGCATAAAAAATATCTTCCGTTCAGAATCGGGTTAAAACTGTAGGTCCCCCCAAGTGTTGTTGACTAAAAGGTGACGATAAATAACAGTAAATTTCGATTTTTGCGGATGGCATATATGAAATACGCTTAGACGACACCAAGTGGCACACATATGCACAATTTTTCAGCTGGTAGTCGCTTTGAGTCTACAATACACCATTCAGAGTCACCCTGTAGTGCAGCTTGGTACACGGCCGGAACCTGCTTATAGCATTTGGAATTAATGGCAGAACGCATGCAATCACGTCCACCATATTTGCTCTCCTCTGTCTCAATGAACTCTGCAAATACTTACCTCACCTCTCACGCCCCACCCTTTCCCATTACTTACGCATACTCGTACACTATTCGCTTTGTTCATTCATTTCGGTTCGGTGTAGCCAGCTCAGCATGTGGCTTATATTATTTTAAACATGTAATCACACTAAATGCTTTTCATTATTATTTAGTACACACATTTGTAAGCCATTTCGATAAATGTGTGTGTATATATGTGTGTGTGAGCACTTTAAGCTCTTATGCTGGTTGGCGTGCATTTGTGTGAGTGAGTGCGTCTGTTCATTTGCAGTGCGAGCAAAATTGCGTTAGCTTTTCGTGATATGTTTGCAGTGGTGTAGCAGAGATAAAAACGTGCCACAATCATTTTGTATAGTAAAATTAGAAATTTTCACTTGAATCGCAAACAGCTCGAGCTTACAACACACGCACACTTATGCATGCGTATGCAAACGTCCTTCGTCGTAGATGCATATAAGCCAGTCCATGCTTGTGTTTTCGCCTGGTTGCTACTAAAAAGCATTTCAAAATTACTATTATTCGATTATGAGTTTTATTTAATTTTGCAGTTACTTTATTTTATTTTTTAGTTTTTTTTTATAGATATTTCACTTGTGGCTTAATTGTGAATTTGGAAAATTTGGAATTCGGTAGTTGGTAGTTTTTGGGAATTGCCATGCACGTGCTCTACATTTTAGTCTCGATACATGCATAAATGTGTGTACGTATGTATCTATGTTTGTGTACATATTTCCAATTCAACTTTTACCAACACGAAATTTATCTAAAATTTTACGGTTTAGTAAATATTTATGGCACAGAAAAGCCCAAAAAAGATTGCCAATGAATATTTATTTCAGCTAAAACTTCTAACAACCGCAATTGTTGTGCTATTAAATTACGATTTTATAACCAATCGTGGTTAAATGGTCACCAAATGAATAAATGCACCTTTGCACACGCACACACATTTAAGGTATACAAGTATTTGTGTATGCGAATGGGCATTCACGTGTGTGTCATAGAATTACGTGTGCGCTGGCTGCATATTGATTAGTGAGCATATCAAAAGCTAAAAAGAAAGGAGCTCGAATAAGTTTATGCCAAAACACTAACAACAAGAAATATGTTAATTGAGTTTGACCGCAAATAATGGTAAGCCCGAATGTGCCATTTAATATTAATAAAAAAATGTTAAATAAATAGTCAAACCGAGTTTGTGTCGATAAGTGATGATGTAATTTAGTGGGAATTTAATTCAAACACCATTACGTAATGCATCATGTAATTAAATATATACTAGTACTAATGACTATATATTTTCTAATATAAAAATACAATTTGGGGCAATTTCAGATGGGGACTCGTTCTGAACTAGCTCATTTTGTACAAGTTCCAATCATTATGTATTTATTAAAGCTAGAAAGAATGGAGACTAGTCCTGAACTAGTTCATTCTATACTAGTTCCAATAATTATGCATCTTTTTTTATAGAAAGAAAGAAATGGGGCAGGCTCAGATGGGGCTACTTCTGAACTAGTTCATTCAATACTAGTTGTAATTATTTTGTATTTCGTGAAATGGCAAGAAATATCGCGAAAACCTCATAAAAAAGCTGGTTGTAACCAACCCTAGTTTATACTGGTATAAGCGATTAAGAATTTGTAAGTCTCATATATGGACTAGTTCTGAACGAGTTCCTTATATACTATTTCAAATCATTAAGTATTTCGTTTGAAAATAGAAGGACAAATTGGGGCAAGTTGAGATAGGGACTAGTTCTGAACTTTTTCATATTATACCACTTCTAATTATTGTATATTGTAAATTACCACAGTCTAAACTGGTATACCCCATTATGTATTCAAAATCTTACAAAGGAACTAGTTCCAAACTAATGAATTATATACTAGTTCGAATAACTACGTTTTTTTCAATATAGAAAAAGGGAAAGCTCAAATGGAGACTAGTTCGGAACTATTTATTCTATACTAGTTATAGTATTGTGTATTTTAGAACTAATAAGAAAAATTGCCTAAGCCTCAGAAAGAAACTAGTTCCGAAATGCTTCCTTTTATACAAGCCCTACTCAATATGTATTTACGCAATAAAAAAACGAAGAAACACTCGCAGAAAGGGACTAGTTTTTTCTGTACTAGATCTAGTTTTTAAGAAAACGAAAAGGAAAAGTCTGACAATCTTGCAAAAGGACTATTTGAAAGCTAGTTCTTTTATACCAGTACTATCCATTACGTGGTTACTAAAACGAATATTAAGGTTTTTACCATTTCATAAAGGGACTAGTTCCAAACTAGTCCAATACCAACCGTCACATATTTGCTAAAATAAAAAGAAAATTGCTCAAATCTCTGTATAATCTCATAATGGTACTAGTTCTAATCTAATTCCTTTTATACAAATACTACCCGTTATGTAATTAGGAAAATAAAATGAAAATTGAGGCAGTCTCAGAAGGGTCAATTTCTAGTTCCTACTACCCATAGTGGTAGTACTACTTGAACTACTACCCATTATGTAATTTGTAAAACAAAAACAAAAAAAAATAGGGAGTATTTCAGAAAGGAGCTAATTTTAAACAACTTCTCTTTCTACAGTACTAATCAATATATCATAAATATATTTGTATGACAGTTATCGCAGCAGAATAGGTAGGTGCTTGTCTACAAATGATAGAAACATAGTTCCTAGTAGCTGTCGCCCCGGAGGCTTAAACACAGATAACAAAACATCAAATGGTAGAAACAGTTTTTCGAGTAAAGACCGCCCCACGGCAGGCAATGGCAAACCCTCTGAAAAAACTCGTCATAAAAAACTATCTATCATTCGGAGTCGGCTTGAAACTGTAGGTCCCTCCATTTGTGGAACAAGATCAAGACACATAACACAAATAGGAGGAACTCGACCAAACACCCAATAACAGACGAAAGTGCCAATTATATATATTTATATTGCATAATATAATATATAGATATGCAATTATTATGTATTTGCTAAATTAAAGATAATTGTCTCAGAAGGGTCTAGTTCTAAACTAGTCCGTTAAGTACCAGTACTACTTATTACTTATTTTCTAAAATAAAAATAAAAATTTGAAGATCTACAAAAATATATTATGATCCAACTAATTGATTATTATTTTTTACACAGCTCGCCATAAAATAAATTATATATTTTCTTAAAATAAAACATACATAAATAAAGGTTTAAATAAAATGCATATAGCATATTTTTTCTCAAAATATTAATATAATAAAATGATAAATATTAAGCCACACCTTTCTATACCAGTCCTTCCTCTACTTGTTCTCTCACGACACCCGGAGACTCGAAAATTGCGCCGCTGTAGGATAAGCTATAAATATTTTTATGTTAAAAATAAATTAATGAGAGTAACTCGATGTATAGAAATTCACTTCAATTTAAGAAGTTTTTAATAGTAGCCACAAAAAATCACCACATATTCATAAAGTTCCATTAGCTCACATTTTTCTACCAATTTCAGTGAAATTTCCTAAAGCTGGCTAAAAATTACCAATTAGAACCAAGTGATTGTTTGAAAACAATTGGTTTTGGTGCTGCTTAAGAGAAGAATCGAAGTATACAGTTTCTGATTACCTGACGATACAGGGCGAGAATTTGTTTTGGAGCAAATAGTTTTTCCCTGAACAGTTTTGTCCGAAAGATTTACTACGTGGAGCAAAAAATGTATTCACAAATAATATTTTTCGCGAGTCTCCTTCATGTATACTTGTCTATTTTTGCCACTGTCGAGTCGAGTGGCGGATTTGAAATTTACTTCTTTTTTTAATAAGGCCTGGTCCGATTTGTCTTGCCATCGAAAATGTAAGTTCTATGATCCATTTTCTGTATGTTCGTCTAATCAAAGCCGATGTTTGTATAGAAAAGGGAGAGAAGAGCCAAACCTGAAGGTAAAACTTACTACTTGCAGACAAGCAAATACAGAAAACCTGCTGACGCAATTTTAAGTTAATACATAATTTTATTTTCCAATGCATTTCTTACGCTGAAATGATTGCAGAGGCACTGAAACATCATGTTAATGACTGTTCTCAGCTCCACATACATATCTCAGACGCAGAAGAGATTCTTGTGCAATGATAAATATCTGCTGCACTATCTTTAACTTCCGACGGGCGGAAGAAACCGCGAAACTGGAATAATGGATTTGGGTAAACCTTACTTTGGCAGCTAAAAAGCGATAAGCGATTTTGATTCACTGAACTTTCTTAGGCTTGTAAGGCAGGTTTGAATTAAAACAGGTCCGATTCCAACTGAAGTTATACCACTCGCCACATGAATCTACTAACTAATGAAGGAAGGCACCGTTCGAAAAGAAGATAAAGAGTTTATCTCTAAAAATCAGTAGCAATAACTGAGAATTTCCTGACAATTATACAAAAAGGCTGGAGAATTTTGTGCCAAAAAGGGCTCCTTTCATGCTCGCCTAGCTATGTTATGACTGCCTCTAAATTAAGATCGCATTGTGACATGAGGCATGACCATTGTCGAAAAGGTAAGGCACCTATACTACACCACTGCATGCGAGTATTATAATTAAATTAACACGTTGGCTGCCAATGTATCACTGGTGATCATTTCAAAAAACTACCCCCAGGTGCCAATGTATCACCAGTGATACACGCTTAGGCCCCTAGATTTTAGGGGCTGGGACCCTAACGGAAGGAGTTTTGGGAAAATTGAAAGTTTATTTTAAAAGAAAAAATATTTTATTTCATAGTAAAATACAAAGTTTTGAAATAATACGAAATTAAAAATGAGAAAATTCAATTCAATTCTGGAAACAGAAAAAACTATATTTTTTGTTTTTAATTTTAATGTAGTTGTTGAAAATGTTTAAGACATAGGACATAGACCTCCGACATTGGGCGCAGTATGTTGCCACTAGTTTGGCCTTCTTCCTGGCGACTGACGACGAGTTTGTCGGGGTTAATTCTGAATAGCACATGCCGCAACGATGTCTCTTGCGCCTACCATCCTTTGTTGCTTCTGTCGACGTTATTAAAAAGTGTTTTCCCTGCGGCGGTGAGCGCGCTATTGAAGCACTATCTTTTCCACTCATGAAAAGGATAATGCTTTGACGAAAGTCAGATATTTGCATTTTATAAGTTTTTGACACTGTTTCAGAGGACTGGGCATTATCTGCGAAGTGAATGAATTTGAGCAAGATCTGGAACCGGTTACGAGCCTTGTGCTTGGTTTCCAATAGTCGGTTATTGCAGGGTATTTTACCATTCCCATATACATGACTATGGCCAGAAACTCCATGATCTCCTGGCGATCAGTATCTTTCCACATATTCATCCTACTGCTGCTGTGAGTACCGATGCCAGGTACTTGTGAGTTTGCATTCCTATTTGTCTCTTCAACAATAATATCCAATATCTCATCGGTCAAAAACTTTCTGTAATATTGAAATGGCGTACCGGCATCATATTGCAAAACCTAGGGTGGATTGGTAAATTCTTCGAAATTCTTCAAAGTCTCTCCGGTAGCAGGCGAGGTTCATGCTGTCGTAGTTTCCGTCTGTTCTTCATCAGCAGTATTATTAACATTTGTAGCACTAACATCGAGGTCTTCATCAATACTGTCATCACTCCTTGTATCACTGCCTGAATCTGGGATGTACTCATCTTCATCTGGACTAAAATCCTCACCACTAACACTGGAATTTTCCATTGAATTCAACGCGTCACGCATTTCCTCGGAATTCATAACTTCACAACTTCACTATTAGTGGAGTGCCCAGGGGTTTTGACCTCGGATCTCGTAGGGACTGAATGAATTGCCATGAAACCAAAAGGATTTTCTTTTGTATGCTCTAAATTGTAACTTCTACCAATATTACATTGTGCAATTAATTTTTTCATTGTTTAAACAAAAAATATGAAAAATTAATATATTGGAGCATAATATTGAGTTGGAAAAATTTTTTTTTTAGTTCTACGTTAAATTTTACTTAAATAGATAAAGACAAACATCTTCCCAACGTTCCATTTTATTTGACGGGTCGAAGAGACCTTGAGCAGGTAGTCAAACTTGTAGAGGGGAACGGCAGCTGCGGCGTACTATGAATTTGTTCTGGCTAAATCAGTTATAAGTGACACGTATTGAGCGAATGTTGTGAATACGTAATAGTGAAAATTTTGGGATTTTATTTAAAACTTCCAAATGTTGCAAAAGTGTTTAGTTATCGGAGCAACTTGAAAACCTCGCATATTTCTGACGCCACTTTCACGAACAATTGTTTTTTTACCAAGTGGAAGAGGGGAACGGCACCTGCGGCGTACTATGAATTTGTTCTGGCTAGTTCAGTTATAAGTGACACGTACTGAGCGAATGTTGTGAATACGTAATAGTGAAAATTTTGTGATTTTATTTAAAACTTCGGAGTTATCGGAGCAACTTGAAAACCTCGCATATTTCGGAGTATTAAATTGTTTTCTATTTCAGCTTTCCGATAATGGATCAACCATCGACTAGCAGCCTTACTGATAACCGTAGCTGTATAATATGCGAAAAATTGGGTCCATCTTCTGGTACAAATGTAATAAATCTTGGAGAAATAGTGAAAATCAGTAGAGGGATAACAACTTTGAGAGCTGCTTCAAGTAAGCGACAGGATGGTTTGTTACCTCACTTACAAGCTGAATTTGTATACGCTCATTCAGGTTGTCGTGGAAAATATATTCACCAAAAATATATTGATACCTATAAAAAGGAAAAGACTACTGCACCATCTCCTCCAAAAAAAAAACTCCGCAGTTCCATTCATTTGTCTCACTTCAATTGGGAAAATAACTGTTTCATTTGTGGACAAGAAGCTAATCCAATAAAAGAAGCCAAATTGAATAAGAATAGAAGACGAATAATTTCATATATAAATATTCCAACTTTGAGCGATGACGTCCGAAAATTTATCGCTGTACAGAAAGAAGATTATTATAGAGAAATGCATAAAAGAATTTCGGATGTAATAGATTTACAAGCACTTAAAGCAAAATATCACAAAGATTGTTTAAAATCGCTTCTTAAATCCGTGGAGCAGAAAGATGTTGAGAACAAAATTAACCCATTAGTTTTGAAAATAGACGCAGCAATGGAAGAAATATTTAAGTACATCGAAGAAAATGAAGACTGCCAGTTTACGATGCAACAGCTCAAAAATACAATAACAACTGATCATGTCCCGGATGAAAAACCTATTCGAAAGTTATTTAAAAGATCGCTACCATGATGATATCATTTTATCATGTAAATTTGGATCAAACACAATTATTTGTTTTAAAAAAATGAATCATGATATATTGACCGAAAATTGGTACAGTCAAAAATGTGACAATAAAAAAGAAGAGGAATTTCGAATATTAAAAGCAGCTAGCGAAATTATCAGAAGAGACATAAGAAGTCAAGTGTATGATAATGAAAATTATTCAGCAAGTGACAAAATGCTTCAACATATTGATGAGTCAATACCTGAATCGTTAAATTTTTTATTATCAGAAATAATAGTAAGTGATAAGAAGAGCAGAATAGATACAATTCCTACTTATGAAAAGAAATGTAAATCTAATGCACATGCAATAATATCAGCAGTACGACCGCGATCATTTTTATCACCTCTTCATATTACTTTGGCTGTGATGTTCCATAGAAAATTCGGCTCCAAAAAAATTATAAATATATGTAACTCCTTAGGCTTTTGTGCTTCATATAAGGAGGCTACATTGTATGAAGCTTCAGCAACTTTTGCAAATCCACCAGTAATAAAGCCTGGAACTTTCGTCCAATTTGTACATGATAATGCAGATTTCAATATTAACACTATCGACGGTAAAGGAACGTTTCATTATATGGGAAGTATTGAAATAGTAACTCCAAGTGATGGTATACAACCTCGACAACCTATCAAACGTTTAAAGACTCTCCCTCCTGAATCTGAATTTGTCAAAAAAGGTCATATACCTCTTCAAACATATCCAGCGTCTGCAGGTACAGGTTTTGAAAATATTATAATCAAATTATCAGACGTTGAACCGATCATCAAGAAATTTACTGGAAATGGGCAATTGAATAATCTTTGGACGTATTTGAAATACAAAAATGATAATAAGTTCCCAGGATGGAATGGATTTATGAATTTATTAACTAATGCGCATGATTTCGATAGGTCATCAATAATTTTTTTACCATTTATTAACGCAGCTCCGAGTGATTATAATACAATTTACACGGCTATGAAAACTTCTATTGATAATGCTAAAGAGTTAAATTTGAGAACATGTATTTTAACCTTCGACCAACCTCTGTACATGAAAGCACGTGATATAGCTTCTGCTGTGTGTTTATCAGATGAAATATTAGTTGTAGTCAGATTAGGCTCGTTTCATACTCTAATGTCTTACATGGGATCTATTGGTTATATTATGGCAGGAAGTGGGATAAAAGAAGTTCTTTCTACCATTTATGCAGAAAATACGATTGATCACATAACGTCAGGACGTGCCTATGCTAGAGCAGTACGTGCTCATACCTTATTGCAGCAAGCTTTAGCACAATTAATTTTTGAAGATCTTAAAGAGAATAATGCGGATTTTTTAAATGTATTGAATGACGAACAATTATCGATGTTTTTTGAAATGTTCAATTACAATGAAATTACAGAAAACCAAGGATTTCAAATGCTGAGTGGGATTTTTGAAGATAAGTTAGTTGAGCTTGAAAATAAAAATAAAACATCAAAACTATGGATTACGTATTTTCGAATGGTAACAATATTGAAAGACTTCATTGCTGCCGACCGTATGGGCGATTGGAATTTACATCTACATAGTATTGAGCTGATGATTCCACTATTCCACGCATCAGGACATTTTCCCTATGCGAAGGCTGCACAAATTTATCTGCAAGATATGAAGGAATTACAGTATATAATGGATCCAGCAGAGTTCGAAAAATATACAACAGGATATTTCACATCTAGGCGATCAGATATTTTTTTTCTGGTATTGCAAGTGATCAGACTATTGAGCAGACTTTAATGAAAGGAATGAGCGTCGAAGGGGGTCCTTTTAAACGAGGTGCCACTGAAAGTGTAGTTTATAAATGGATCAGAGGAGTTATTTATAGTAAAGATATTATTCAAAGCATAGAAAATTTTTGTGACATATCTTTCAATAAAAGTCATCAACACAGTGATTCTACAGATGCTAGAATAGAAAGGGATGGTATCGATGTAAAAAGATTGGTAGACTTTTTCAAAGAACACAGTCCTTTTCCTGATACAGATGCAATTATGTCAATTGCCACTGGAATTACCGGTGATAAAAGTATAAATTGTTACAATGCTTTTGAAGAAGGTTTAAAAGTTATGAAGAAAATCGAAGGGAAAAATGTACGCGAATTGAAGTTTTTAAGGAAAGATAAAATAAATTCTCTATTGGCTAAAAATAATAAAATTAAAATTCATAACAATGTTATTCCCGTTGATCCATTGTTGCTGTTTCAACGTATTTGTGTGTTGAAAAAAACAGATGATGAACTAAAAACTTATATGAATTATGAACTGGCACCATATCCACTTGCTCTGTTTGAAGATGGCCAAATGCGAAAGACAAAAAAATCAACTTTCTACGAATTATTCCCAGAAATTCAGATTAATTTGAAAAGCTTAGAAAATGTTCATTATGTTATTGATGGAGGCATGTTGTTATATCGTTGCAAATGGCAATTAAATGAAACATTCAAAATGATATGCGAACATTACGTAAGATATTTGAGGAATAATTATAATAACGCATAGCGTGGTATTTGATGGATATAAGAAGGACGGTATTAAATCTGCTGAAAGGAATCGTCGCGCACTAAAAAATATAAGTACAGATATTGAATTTGATGAAAATATGCCGTTAAAAATCGCTCAAGATAAATTTCTAACGAATAAAAAAAATAAATCTCGCCTAATCGAAATGTTAAGAATAAAATTAGCTGATAACAATATTTTTACATGCCAAGCGGAAAGCGATGCAGATAAATTAATTGTTGATACAGCAATTAGTTTAGAATCTCAAAATATTGTTGTAATTTCTGAAGACATTGACGTCTTGGTTGTGTTAACGGCATTGGCGCCTACTGATCGTGAAATATATTTTTTAAAACCATCCCGAGGCAAAGTTAACCAACAAATATTTTCATCGAAAAGTTTAGAAAAATCTCTACCAGCATGTAAAGAACATGTTCTATTTTTACATGCTTTCAACGGGCTGTGATACTACTTCTGCGTTTTACAACAAAGGAAAAATTAAGTTTATCAAAAATTTTGAGAAGCGGAATGATCTACATGACTCAGCAGCAGTATTTAAAAATGTACATGAAGATGCAAATAATATATTTCAAGCTGGTATTACATGTATTTTGGGACTGTATGGTGCTTCGGCAAAAATGACAGATTTGAATACATTCAGGTTCAATTCCTTCATCAAAGCAACTGGCAAAGACACAAGTGTTCTTTTATCTTCGTTACCTCCCACATCTGATGCAGCATTTGAACACTTAAAACGGGTTTACCTACAAATCCAGATGTGGTTAGGGAATGATTTAATCATCGAAAATTGGGGATGGAACTATTCCAATAATACCTATCATCCAATATTTACGAATCAATTACCTGCTCCGGAAAATTTATTAAAAATGTTATTTTGCAATTGCAAAAAAGGATGTGGAGCTGCATGCGGATGCCGAAAAAGTGGATTATACTGCAGTGTAGCATGCCTACAGTGCAACGACGACAGCTGTCTAAATGTAGCGCCTATGATTAACATCAGTGAAATTGAAGATGATATTTGAAAAAATGTAAATTTTTCAATAGACAAATTTTTTTGTTAATTCAATTTTTTCTTTTAAATAGTCATAATTTTTTTGTTTTTAATAATTAATTCGATTTTACTTTTATGCTATAATAACAGAAAACAATTTTTTTTATTTTTTTTGTATGCTAATTATTTAAATAAACGAATAGTTTACATAATATCTTTTTTTTAACATTTAATTATCCATAATCTATTTATTTTTTCATTTGCTTCCACTTCTGTTACAAAAACAATAAATTCTACAACGTTATTTGCATTATAGCACATAAGTTATTGCAATCATAAATTTTTGCTTTTTAAAAATCAAATGCACAACTTTTAAATAGGTAGAGATTATTTTTTTTTTTTTTTTTTTTTATTGACAATTGTATTTATAGTTAACTATAAAATACAAAAAAAAAGCTATGGCTACTGTGGCCTTAAGCTAATATACTGGGTGTGTATATATGTGTATGTAGGGTGTTAGCTAAATTTCATTTAAGATATTACAATATTTTAAATAGTTTATAA
Source organism: Anastrepha fraterculus (assembly GCA_037575425.1). Taxonomy (NCBI): domain Eukaryota; kingdom Metazoa; phylum Arthropoda; class Insecta; order Diptera; family Tephritidae; genus Anastrepha; species Anastrepha fraterculus. The sequence continues at coordinate 5,259 of JAYXIM010023342.1, read as the reverse complement.
GTTTAATAATGTTCTCTGTAGAATTGTTTAAAAGTAGATCAGTAGGTTTTGTGTTGTTTAGTGATTTTCTGTGGTTTGTAAAATGTGTACAGTCGTCTAGGATGTGTTTGATGTTTGGAGCTGAGGTATTGCAGTATTTGCAGATATTTAGGTCTTTTTTTATTAAATATTCGTGTGTTAGTCGTGTGTGCCCAAGTCGTAGTCTAATTATTTTTGTTATTTCCCTTCTAGTTATGTTAGTATTATGTGTAAATGTGTGTTCATTGATTGCTTGCTTCTTTGGGTTAACAAATTTGTACCAGCTTGTTGTTTGTTCGAATGTGGAGTGTTGTGTTTTTTTGAATATTTGTGTTATATGTTTTTTAATATCTGTGTGTAGGAGGTTCAGAGACATAGTTAGGGGCGGTTTTGTGCTTCTTTTGCTGCTAAATCTGCTAGTTCATTGCCCTTGATTTTAGCGTGTCCTGGTACCCATATGAGTTCGATTTTATTTTTGAATTTTAGTAAGCAGTTTCTTATGTAGTCTGTATAATAATTATTATTGTTTATGTTTTTTACCATTTCTAATGAGGCTAAGGAATCGGAACAAATTGCAAATTTTCCAGGTGTTTGGCTAGCATATTGTACTGCTTCAAATATGGCTATCGTTTCTGCAGCAAAATTTGTGCTGTAATAAGGTAAGACCTTGGTAATTAATATTCTGTCATTGTATATAACGCTGAAGCTTGTTTGGTTTGCGCTTTTTGAACCGTCTGTGAAGATTAGTTTGAACTTTTTTTTTATAAGTTTGTTGGTTAATTCTGAGAAGAGTTTTTGAAATATTGTTGAAGGCGTATTGTCTTTTTTCCAATGGTGAAGTGATGTATCTATGGCATTGAAAGGTAGTTGCCATCCAGGAAATCGGGTGATGGTCTTAGGTTTATAATTGATGGGAATATCTAATTCCAGAGATTTTTCTATTATGCGTTTGAGTGTTGATTGAATTTTGTGTTTTCGTTTAGAAATTATTATTTTGTGTGTAAGTTTTGAAAGAGTTGACTGGTCATTAACGATTAGGTTTTTGCAAAGTTTTGTTGTGGCAAACTCCCTCATTTGTGTTAACGGTGGTATGCCTGTTTCGAACGTCATGTTGCGAATCGGTGTAGTACGGTATGCGCCTAAGGCGGTTCGTATAGCAGAGTTTAGTAATGAGTTGAGTTTGTTGATATTTGACTTAGGTGTGTAGCCAAAAAGGTATAATCCATAGTAAATTTTTGATACAATTAAAGATTTGGTAGCGGCAATGATTGAACTAGTGTTAGCGTTCAGTTTTGGGCTTGAAAGGCATTTTATTATGTTCAAACGCTTATTTAATGAGTTAACAAGTTTTGAAATGTGGGCTTCCCATCTATATCTTTTATTAAATTCGATACCTAATATTTTTAAATTTTCGGCGTTGTTTATTGTAAAGTTGTTGCATGTGATATTTGGATGACAGTGTTTTTTCCTGCATATGTGTATGTGTTTACTTTTTTCTGTTGAGAGGCTTGCACCTGAGTAATTGCACCAGTTCAAAATATCGTTGTGAATGTCGTTGAGATTTATGTTTGTATTTTCATGTTTATTCATTTTTTTTATGAGAGTGAAATCGTCTGCGTAAGCCAGAAAGTCTATTTCTTTGTGTAATGATAAAATGTTGCTGAGTTTGTGGTATGCTATAAGAAATAGTATGACTGAAATTGGGGATCCTTGGGGTATCCCATTCTGGAGTGGATATGTTTCGGAGAAGTGAGAATCTATTCTTATTTTAATTTTTCTGTTTGTCATAAAATTTTTGATATAGTTTAATATTTTAGGACCTATTTTCCATTCTAAGAGCTGGTCTAGAATGGTGTGTACTCCGATTTTGTCAAATGCTTTAGTAAAGTCGAGTGAGATGATTGACAAATGCTTTTTTTGGGATAGGGAGGACGTGATCTGATGGTCTAGATATACTAGATAATCAGACACTGATTTACCCTTTCTAAATCCGATTTGCTGGCTATGTAATAGTTTGTTGCAGGAAACAAACCACCATAGCCGATTAGCTATTACTTTGTCTAATAATTTTGCGCAGACCGGATTCAAGGATATTGGACGGTAGGATTTGATGGAGGATTTATCTTGGTTTGGTTTATGTATAGGGAGGACGAGACTGCTTTTGTACATTTGAGGAATTTGATTGTTTAAAATGTTGTTATAAAGACAAAGTAAACGGGTTTTCATGGCCGCCGGTAAGTTTTTTATCATGGGGTAAGAAATTCTATCAGTACCTGGGGTGCGACCCTTAAGTTTTGACAAAGCTATAGAGAGTTCTATTGGAGTAATATCGCTTTCTATTTGGAGCGCAGTTTTGCTTGGGGTTAAGCTGTTAATTGGTGTTAAGGAGGAGTATTTGTGGTCTAAAAATGTTCGTGTAAAGTTGGTGTCGCTGGCTTCATTTGACCAGTATTTTCCAAATGAGTTTGCTATTGTAATTTTATTGGTTGTGGTAGTTTGGATTGGATCTTGTAGGGCTATACTGTGCATCGGAAGGTATGGTTTTAAGCCGCATAATCGACGTATAGTGTGCCATAACTGTCCAGTGGGTGTATGGGGGTGAATGTGGCTTGTAAACTTATGCATTGCCTTGTTTTTGGATAATTTAAGTTCTCTTTTAAATAAAGCATTTGCTCTTTTGTAGTTTATTATGTTTTCAGTTGTTATGTGTCTTTTTACTTTATTCCAAAAGCGATTTCTGTCTTTCTTCAATCTTTCGAGTTCTTTGTTCCACCAAGGTGTACATTTTTTCGTATTGTAATTCGTTTGAGGGATTGCTTCATTTGCGCTTTGGAGTATGATTTTGTGTAGCGTGGCCGCTTCTTTATTTGTATTATTGCTGTTTGGTTTAGCTTGACATAGTATATTCGCAAGGGTGCTGAATTTTTCCCAATTAGCTTTATTAAGGTTAAACCTGGGTCTGATATTTATTGTGGTGTTTGATTGGTTGTTAAAGATGGTTGTGATTATTGGGAAGTGGTCGCTGCCGAAAAGGCAGGATTCTACTTGCCAATTACTTTGCAGGGCTATGGAAGGTGAGGCTATGGTTAAATCCACATGAGTGAATGTATGGTGTGTTGTAAAGTGGGTTGGTGAGCCATCGTTCAAAAGAATTAGTCTTGATTGACTAACGAATTTAAAGAGCTTATTACCTCTGCTGTTGCTTTTGGGGGATCCCCAGTTTGGATGCCAACTATTAAAGTCACCGGTAATTAAAATTGGTGGTTGCAAGCTGTCAAATATATCTTGAAGGTTTTTGGTATTGAAGTTTTTGTTTGGTGAAAGGTAGATGGAACTAATTGTAAATTTGAGTACAGACTGTATTTGTATACTAACTATATCAAAAGTGTTAGTAGTGTGGTTTATTATTTTATGCTGTATGGATTTATGTATAAGAATAGCAGATCCTCCAAATGAGTTGCATGGGTTTGTGGATGTGTATATATTATAATTAATAGGCGTTGGCATTGGTATCGAATTTTGGATGTGTGTCTCTTGCAGGGTAATTACGTGTGGTCTGATTTGTGTTAGTAATATTTGTAGTTCGTTGTAGTTATTTTGGTATCCTCGTATATTCCATTGTATGATTTTTAGTGAGGGCGTCATATATCAGTAGAATAGATAAGTGTTCGTGTTTTTGTTTTGAATTAACTAAATTAAGATTTAATAAGTATTTATATAAGGTGTAAGTAAGTTAGAAATAAGTATGTATAAGTATATATAGTTCTAGTTTTAGGAATATTAGGATAATTAACGTTTTGGCTAGTTGTGGTGTTAGTTGGGTTACTTTTTTTTGTTAAGTTTTTTTATCTGTGATTGTAGTCGTTTCGATGTATTTTTTGGTAGGATTTTTATCTTCTGCTTTGATGTAGATGTGGATTCTAAGCTGTCATCTGTCTCTGATTCGCTCATTACATCTGAATATTGCATGATTTTTCTTTCCATGCTATTTTCAGTGAGAGAATTGGTAGTTGGTGTGGTTGGCTTTGTTGGTGGTTTTGTTGGCTGTACTGCGAGTGGGTGATTAAAGTGTGGTGAGTTTTGATGTTCTGATTGTGAGTTGAGTGTTGTTTGTTTAGATGTATGTTGACTGGTGACTTCTGCAAATGTATAGTTGTTGTGTGGATGTCGTTCTTTGTAAATAGCTCGTGCAGTTTTGTTGTCGACTTGTGAGGTGATCTTAATTGTTTGGATTTCTTTTTCGCGTATAAATATGGGACATTTTTTGTCGAGAGTGGTGTGATTAGTACATGTTAGTCCGTTCGCATCGCAATTGCCGCATTTCGTAGGATTATCACATTTCTCTTGGTTTTCGTCGCTAATATGGTAATTGCTTGCACAGTTATGGCAGGACTTTGGACTTTTGCAGAATTTAGCTACGTGATTAAATTTAAAACAATTTTTGCATCGCATTGGTGGGGGGATGTATGGGCGAACTGTTGTTTTAATATAACCGATATTTATTTTCGTTGGCAATGTTGTTGTGGCAAATGTTAATATAATTAATCCTGTTTCAATCAGGTCATTGTTCACTTTTTTGAGTATTTTTTTCACCTCACATACATTTTGGGGTTTTAGTTCATCGAGGATTTCACTTTCGGGTATTGATCGTAGTTCGTTACAATATATTACGCCTTTCGAATAATTAAGTGTCTTGTGTGGTGTAATCTCAACAATGATTGTGTTTGAAAGCGCTGTTAGTGTCGTTAATTTGTTAGCTTGTGAGCCGTTTTTGGTCTTGATCAAAATTTGGCCGCTAATAATTTTTTTGCAATATTCAACTTCGCCGCAAGTTGAGTTGATTGCTTTTTGGATCAAAAATGGTGATATGTTCTTTAAATTGTCTGAGTTATTGGGTCTGGACATGAGTAGGTATACCGGTTCGTTCGATGTGAAGTTAGATTGTTTTGTTTTGTCCCATTTGAGTGCAGGTAAATTGGGAGGTAAATTTACTTTATTGTCCGGTGGCTTATTCATTTTGAGTGAGGGATAAGAAGGTAATTTCTATTACACAAATTGAAAATTCACTTGTTCAATATTATTAGTATTATATATATATATAATATATATATATGTATATTTAAAGTTAGTTAATGTTCGTTTTTTTTTTTTTTTTTTTTTTTTTTGACTATAAGACTGCGCGTTTTGCTTTAATTTCAATTCCGCGAAAATACGTTCGTATGCTTGGGGCAGTAGTTTGCG
>JAYXIM010023341.1:0-66504 GCA_037575425.1 Anastrepha fraterculus | reverse complement strand
TCCCATCAGCTATTAAACCTGAATAAGGCACTTAACAAAACTCGACCGTTTATAGTGAATAGGCGCAAAGTTTTGTTTCACCACGACAACGCAAGAACTCATACCGCAAGGCAAACATTAGGCGAGCTGAACGAGCTCGGATGGGAGCTAATGCCGCATCCACCATACTCTCCGGATATTGCCCTTTGTGATTATCACCTTTTCCGTGGACTTCAATCCCATATGAGTTGCAAGATCTACTCCTCAAAAGAAGCTATAAAAAGGGATATCGAAGCGAATTTTAGCTCCAAGGACAAACATTTTGCCTAAGCGTTAGAAAGACATTGTAAATAATGAAGGAAAATATATTATTGATTAATAACTACTTTAAACATCTTTTTTATTAATTTTAAAACCACCTTTAAAAACGCACGAACACATGGACTGAACTAATATTACTCATACCATAAGTTCTGTTACAAATTAAGTCCATTATAGATATGAAACTGTAATAGTTTTTTGAATGAAGTTAGTTTTATTTAATTATTTAAGTATTAAAAGAAAAAATTTTAAATTTTCATTCGAAATGGTCACCATTTACTTTTACACAAGCCTTCAAACGATTGGGCCATTCAGCTTTTACAGCACGCATGGTTTCCATTGATTTCGACGTTGCTGCTCGAACCAAAAATTGTTTGAGACTCTTCAAATTTCTGTGAGATCTTCGACAGGCCATGTTCTCCAATTCTGACCACAAGCTTTAGTCTAATGGATTCAGATCTCGACTTCTAGACGGCCAATACTTCGCGGCTATGAACCTTGGAATATTGTTTTTAAGCCAATGCTGGGTGGTTTTCGCTTTATGGGTTGAAGCGGAATCTTGCTGGAAGATCCAACGCTCTTTATTAAAGAGAGTACTGCTCAACTGCTTCTCCACGCCTTCTAAGATATCCTCCTGGTACACTTTCGCCCCGGTCTTAACCCCTTATTCGCAGAAATGAAGAGATGTAACGCGTTTACAAGACACTCCCAACCAAACCATTACGGAGGATGGATGGTGGCCACGCTAAACACTTCGAACAACATTTTTTGCATCTTTAGAAGTTTTAGCATAAATTTTGTTGTTTTGCTTATTAAAAACTTCTTCAACAGTGACAATTTTCTCATCTGTGAAAAAAATATTTTCATGGCCGTTGGCCGCGTGCCACCGTGTTTGCATTTGTCGAGTCTAATTTTCTTCAAACGCGTTGTGAAATAATGACCAGTTGGGCGACGGAAGGATTTTATGTGAGGATCACCTCTAATTAGTCTTGACATGGAGGTGCTCGATATTCATTTCCCTGGACATGATTTTCTGCTTTCTAAGGTGATTTCTGCGAATTCTTTCTCGAACGGCTTTTAGGGCTGCACTGGTTCGAACCACGAGAGGACGACTACTTCCTTTTCTGTCGGTCAATTCAGACGTTTGGGTCAAACGACTGATCGTGCGATAAACAAACATTCTCGAAATATTAAGTTTCCGACAATTCGTAAATCTCACTACACCTAAGTAATGCAATCCCTGCAATGTGATATTCCTTAGCATCCCACTCCATTGTTAGAAAGCGAAATTTGCTACGAAACCGAGTATAATTTATGAGTAGGCAATGCATACGAACAAAAGCAAAAATAACGGAACTTTTTCTGCAAATTTATTCTCGCCGTATGCACAGTAAAATTTGTCACAGTATTTATGGCGAGACCGGTGCGAGGAGCCAAATATTAACCGATTGCAGGATTTCTTTTTACTTTCTTTAAGGAAAATTTGTCCATTGCAACCATTACTTATTCCGAATTTCTATTTCGAGATTACAACAACCCAAGCCAATTTATCCCGATTACCTGCAAAACATTCAATACATTCGAAAGCAATAACTGTCAAGGCTGTGTGAAGAAAATCTCTCATGAAAGCACGAAAGCCGACCAAAACATTTCTTCAAAGTAGCGAGAGCTTCGATGGGTGTAACATATTAAGAAAGTTTTGTTTATTTGAATAAAATGTAAACGGAAATTATTTTATAACCTTTAGCACACACACACTCACACACACACCCGCACAGCTGCGCTCATTAAGTCATGTCATGTATGTGTCTGAGACCTGCACATCCGGAAAAAAGTTGTCTACGTGCACACACACATCTACCAGGTTTACATATACATATGCACGCACATACATGTATAGCTCCTTGTGATACATATTAGCCCTTTTGCCGGTCGATGCTGGCGCATAGCAAAAGTTTCCTAACCGCACTTTAGTTTGTAAACAAACATCGAGAGGTGATTGCACTTCGCTACCAAAAACAAAAAAGGCGGCTAGAAACAACCCATTCTAACCCATTCGTTCGCACCAGCCCAAACAATAGCAGCAAACACATGTAGCCTACACCAACAAACGCTACCCACCACCACCAATTGAGCACACACACACACTCACAAACTCGCAGAGCAATGCAATCGTCGCATCACAAATTTTTGTGCTATCTTTGCTTTTGCGAAAACAATCATTAAACTTGCGATTGTTGTTATTCTTGCTTTTGCTCTACTCATACGCATTGTTGTTGCTTTAATTTTGATTATACCTACATAGTTTTTGTGCTAGGCGCACTTTTGATTTTATACTCGTACTCAACGTGCTTTTTCTTGCGTTTTCTCTATTTTTGTTCTTGTTTTTGTTTTTACATTTTGGTTTTACCTTTTATTAAATTTTATTTGATGTCGTTTTTTGTTTTGAAAATACAGATTTAACCGACTAAAAAACTTTCGGCAAACCCTGTGCAGTGGTGTGAGTGTCCAAGTTTGTTGTAGATTTGTGAAGGTTTTTGAGTAGCCGAAATGTACGAGTGTGCGAGGTGTACGAAGTAAGCTGAGAGTTTCAAGCGGGCGCATGCGTGTAAATTTTCGTTTCATGCTGTTGTTTTAGTCTCGTTTAGCCACTTTCGCGAGCAACGATGCGCGAAGCACATCAACGAAATTTGTTGCACCAGTTGCAAAACGATTTTCGCACGCAATGGTTGGCTAGCGGTTGGCTATTGCTGTCATACGGTTACCTTTATTGGCGTAGTCAGTAGTAGCAATAAGTTGAATATTTTCGCAAGTCGTCTTTTAAAGCAAGCAAACACTTTAGAGGCCAGCAGGGTCACAATTGGCTAACGAACTGGGACTGAGTGTTGGGAAATTAATTGAAATTGCATTGCATTAATTAATTGGTGCATGAGGAAACAGTCTAAGAAATGCAATGTAGACTGCAGTCAGATACTAGTCAGCTCATGAGTCATGGAATGCAATGGTAGAGTTCTCCGGGGTTTATTGCTTTGTTGCATTGGAGTAGATTATAAAAAATTAAAAATTTATTTAAATGCTCTTGCAATAAATTAAAAACAGTTTCGAAGTCTATGGAAAAAGTTTCTCAACAACAAATAATTTCACACCGTGAATGTTGCGTTAATACTTAAAACTATCACTAGCACTGGCGTTTTGTTATCAGAACCATATTTCTTGTTGTTTTCTATTAACAATTTATTAATTGTATCTACTGAAATAGTACTTTGTTCTTAATTTTGATAAACAAATTAAGTAATTATTTATAAAGTTTTTAGTCAAGGTGAAGGCTAAATAAAGGCACCACTTCGATTTACCTCCTCTCTATTTAAAGCCTTTAATATGTGTGAAATCATTAACACTCCATGTGCGCTGCCTTTTCGAAATGCAATAAAACAATTTATTTAGGTTTTTTCAAGAAAAATATTAGCTTTGCCACTTTTGCTTATTTTCAATAAAGATAACTTTTTCTCATCTAATTCACTTCTCCCTCAGACTGCAGTGCAGATATGCGGTTGCAAAGTGGAAATGGAATGAAAAATTTATTTCAATTTAATATCTAGTTTTTCAATGTTTTTCAGTTTAATTTGATTTATTTCAAATAAATTAAATTAAAAATATTTTAATTCAATATAAAGGGGTTTTCAATTGGCGCGGGTCGATTTTGGCGCCCTGTGGCAGCCATTTTGTTTTGGTGATATCTGTCAAATCTTTTGTTTATTATTCAGTTGTTTATGCCAAATCATCATGGCAAGTTACACGATTGAACAGCACGTTCAAATGATAAAACTTTATTATCAAAATGAGTGTTCATTAACGCAAACGTTGTGCGCATTGCGCCCATTTTTTGGTAGACGTGGTGGCCCTTCAAAGTCGATTCTTCAACGCAAGATCAGCCGAGAACATTGCCGCGGTCCGTGAAAGTGTACAGCAGAACCCGAGGCAGTCTATTCCTCGCCGTGCACAAGAACTTGGCCTTTCGCAGACTTCAACTTGGCGAATTTTGCGTCGGGACTTGGGCCTTCACCCGTACAAGATCCAACTGACCCAGGAGCTCAAAGTTGATGACCATAGACAACACCGTTTGTTCGCTGACTGAGCTTCGAATCGTTTGGAAGAGAACCCCAGTTTTGGGCGAAAAATCATCTTTAGTGACGAGGCGCATTTTTGGATGAATGGCTGTGTTAACAAACAAAATTGCCGTACATGGAACGACACCAATCCACACGAGGTTCACCAGGTGATAATGCATCCTGAAAAAGTCACCGTTTGGTGAGGCGGTCACCGTCAACAGCGAGCGCTACACAACGATGATTACCAATTTCTTATGGCCCATATTGAACCATATGGACCTCGACGACATGTGGTTCCAGCAGGACGGCGCTACGTGCCACACAGCAAACGCCACGATTGACATTCTGCATGAACGATTTGAGGGTAAGGTTATCTCTCGCAGGGGTGATGTGAATTGGCCACCAAGGTCATGCGATTTGACCCCGCTAGACTTTTTCCTGTGGGGTTTCTTGAAGTCTCAGGTCTATGCAAATAAACCACAATCGACCGATGCTCTAAAGGTGAACATAACACAGGCCATCGCTAAGATTCAGCCGGATCTATGCGGAAGAGTCATTGAAAATTGGACCACTCGGATCCGTTCCACCGTAAGAAGCCGAGGCGTGCATTTGAATGATGGCATATTCCACACTTAATGGCATATATGGATAATAAAAAAATAATTTTGTCAATAACTCACACACAGCTTGTTTTATTCCATTTCAACATCTACCCGCCCTTATTGAAAAACCCTTTATATAAAATTTTTGTTTTAATTTATTTGCTATCAAGTTTTTAATTTCTGTTAATTTCGTTGCATTTAAATAAAACGAAATTTCTGATTTAATTTTTATTTAATTTGTAATTAATTTAGTTGTTTTCTAGTTCACATTTTTTTTAGTTTTTGGCGGTGGGGTTGGGTTAAAACTGCCTTCGCACCATATAGTAACCGTCGCTACTACGTGTGTGGTGATTCCACTAAAAATATCCCTCCACTTCTCTTGGATTTTTTCCTCCACCCCGGGACTGCCTGCGCATTGCTTCGAGGTAGAGGGCCAAGATGGCGTCCTAGGAAGGACACTTATTTACTCACTCTGCGTCCAGGGTCGCCTGTTTTGAGAAACCTATGCTCAATGTTCTTCAGCATAACTTTCCATTTCACGCTTCTTTTTTCGGATAATATCCTCCACAAAATTTGCGACAGATTTCCATTTGTCTTCGCTTATCATCATTTTCTCGATCACTTCTTCAGGTGTAAATACAACAATAGCTCGTTGCAGAGCTTTTCCCTCTATGTTCCTCCTCTCGCATTTAAAGAAGGTGTGCTCCGCATCATCATAATCAGCATCTCCGTATATGCAGTTTGGTAGGCTCACTTTTCCCATGCGCCACAGGTACTTGTGAAAGGACCCATGTCCGGACAAAAACTGTGTGAGGTAATAATTAACCTCACCGTGCTTTCTTCCTACCCACTTTCTGGCGTACCGTTCAGAATTCCATCTTGCCTGCCAAAGTGTGAGCGTTCACAAGGGAATTCATGGAAATAAATTTAGTTAAATTTATATAAAATATAATTTTGTATTTAATTTAGTATAATTTAAATAAAATGCTGAGAATTTAGTTTAATTGAAATAAAATTTAAATTTTGAGCTTATCTCTTTTGAGCTTATCTCTTTTCACATATTTTCTAGTTTCGGTTAAATTTAATTTATTTTTATTTATATAATATAAAATTTATAGCTTAATTTATTTACTTTAAATCTAATTTTAGGATCATTTTTATTTTTTAAATAATTTTAATTTATGTTAATGTAATGTAAATAAAATTAAAATTTTAATTTATTTTATTTGGTTGGTTGGTTTAAGGGTGACCCCGCATCGGAGTGCCACATAGACCGCAAGTTGGGTCCGTTGTGTTGCCCTAGAGCTCATTATGTTATATGATTTCCCCACCTAACCGAGATTTTTATTGTAGATTTTGGTCAAAGATATTAATTCGTTTCGAGAATTTGATGAGAGATTCGATTTTCAGGTCTGAGAGTACTGAAAGATTGTCAATTGATGGAGAGCCAAGAAGAGCGAGTCGACTTCTGGCTAGACCGGGACAACTGCACAGCAAATGTCTGCTCGTTACTTCCTCATCTTCGTCCTCGCAGTATCTGCACAGGTCGTTTTGAGGAACCCCGAGCCGACGTGCGTGAGTGCCCAAAAGGCAGTGGCCGGTGATAAGAGATATTATATGCCTTAGTTCGTATTTCGAAAGACTTATAAGGGTTTTGTCTGTTTCAGATTGTAGGATGGCCAGATTTGTCTGGTCGTAAAGCAAATAGTTTCCACTCGCCACCTCCGATCAGCAATGCTGTGAAATTCTCGATCAATGAGCAATTTACATGTTGAGAGCGCAGCTCCAGCTCTTGCGAGCTCATCAGCTTTGCAGTTACCTTCGAATCCACTGTGACCCGGTATCCAGATAACTTGGACAGAATTCTAAACACTTATCTCGTTAAGAGATAACAGACAGGATCGAACCACATCTGAGTGGGTATAAGAGGAGCTGGGTGCTCGAACGGCCGCTTGACTGTCGGTGAAAAAGCGGATATCCTCTAGTGATATTCTATTTTCTAAGAGAGTTTTCGCAGCATACCAGATAGCGCATACTTCCGCTTGGAATACGCTACAGTAGTCGGGTAATCTAAATGATAGATTGATGTGAGGGGAATTGGAAAAGATTCCAAATCCCACTTTGGCGTCTTGTTTTGAACCATCTGTATATATAGTCAGAGGGCCATCGATTTCGGTTAGATTTGTCTTCCATTCTTCCCTAGTTGGGAGTGAACAGGAGAATAGCAAAGGTGGTGATGGAAGACTTACATGATAGTCTATGTCGGAAGAGATAACAGTGTTCCTGTTCAGTATGGCCGAATGGCCAAGATGCTTATTCCATTTCGATATAGCATTCATGCGTGTCGCTGCTTTCGCTGCAATCGCTTTGCCAGCCAGATCGATAGGGAACAAGTGAAGCAACGTATTTAGAGCCTTAGTAGGTGTTGTACTTAGGCATCCTGTGATCAGGAGGCAGGCTGTTCTTTGGACTCGATCAATTGTGGCTACTCTACACCGTTTTTCGAGTGCTGTCCACCATACAACCACACCGTAGAAGAGTATCGGTTTGATGATCGAGGTATATATCCAATAAATGATCCGAGGTGAAAAACCTCAGGTTTTGCCTATAGCTTTTTTACAAGTATAAAGAGCTATGAAAGCTTTTTTATATCTGTTTTCGATGTTCAATTTCCAGCTCAACTTCCTATCTAGAATAACTCCTAGATATTTAGCTGAATCAGATAGGAGTAATGATTCCCCTTTTAAAGTTATTGTTTGCAGTGGAGGATATTGTTGTTTCCAATTGAAGAGAACAAGATCTGTCTTTGCTGGATTCGCATTTAGTCCGCATTCGATGCACCATTTTGACAGAATATTGATTGAGCGTTGCATGAGCTCAGTGAGGGTATTCAGGTGTTTGCCTGACATGCAGAGAGCAATGTCATCTGCATAGGCTACAACCTTGCAGCCTGCTTTTTCGAGATTTCGAAGCAAACTGTTTACAGCGAGATTCCAGAGAAGGGGTGAAAGTACTCCGCCTTGAGGAGTGCCTTTGACGGCGTACATTCTCATGCGGCTTAGCCCAAGCTCTGAAGTGATTATTCTATTTTGGAGCATTTGTTCGATCATCTTTCGGATGGAGTAATTAATACCCAATTTGGCAATTTCAGACAAAATAGCCTTACTTTCAATTTAATATTAAGATAATTTTCATGTAAATTTTAATTCTCAATACAATTTTACTTGATTTGGAAAATTTTCTTTCAATTTTATTTTCGTAAGCCTTCTTAACTGGTTGGCAAATAAGTTTAGTTTCTATTTATCTAATTCAATTTAACTTCTTTCTGCTAAATAAAGTTTTAGTCTGATTTAATTCTATTTATTTTTAATATTTTATTTTAATGCATTTCCTTTCCTTTTTTATTTAATTTAATTTAAATTAGTTTTACTCCATGCTGCTATTTTTAATTTAATTGTATTATAATAAAGCAAATTTAATTTAATTAAAATTAAGTTTTAGAGTAATTTTCGTTTCATTTCAGGTTAGTAATTTATTTTAATTAAATTTTATTTTTCTGTTTAATTTAATTTAATTTAATTTAATTTAATTTAATTTTATTTTTATTTAATAGTATATAATTTAATTTAATTAAAATTGAGTTTTAGAGTAATTTTCGTTTCATTTCAGGTTAGTAATTTATTTTAATTAAATTTTATTTTTCTATTTAATTTAATTTAATTTTATTTTATTTTATTTTATTTTATTTTATTTTATTTTATTTTATTTTATTTGAGCTTAATCCATCTCGGCTATTGCCGGAGATTACACATCCCGGATAAAATTTTCAAAGGATTGTGCTCTGGTGGAGCGTAGTCCAAGTTCTACGCCCATGCGATTACTATTGCTTAAATATTTAAAAATCTACGAACTATTGCACATGTGTCCAGTATGGTCGACTTCTGCATGTCTTCTAAGAGGTGTTGGCAGTCATACTTCTTCAAGTTTTTTATTAAATGCTTAGGATGATATAATTATTGGAATTATATTCACTTCCCTCGCTTTGTACATCCGTTTCAGTTCTATGGCCAAAGCTGCATACTTCGTTACTTTGGTGGAGTATGTGCTTTGGATGTTGCGATTAAGGGGCACCGCTATATCGATTACTTCGATTGTTTTATTTATCTTGTCGAACAAGATGATGTCAGGTTTGTTGGCAGCTGCTGTTTGATCTGTGGATATAAATCTATCCCAGTACAATTAAAAATTTGCATTTTCCAATATTGCCTTTGGTTCATATTTAAAATACAAGACTTCTGCTTGTAAGAGACCGTGTTTTATCGCAAGTTGCTATATTGTTATGTCTCATGACTAATTCACGGGCGGCAAGTACGCTACATCCAGCAATTACATGGTCGATTGTTTCGCCGTGAATGCTGCACCTTCGGCATCTATCTTCTATTGCCTCGCCATGTATCGATCTTCGGAAATTCCTTGTTGGAATAACTCGGTCTTGGATAGCGATTGCGAAACCTTCTGTTTCAGAAAATAGCTTTCCTTTTTTCAGCCATAAATTGGATGATTGTGCGTCTATCCATTCCATATCGAGATCATGCGGATGGGCACAGTGTATTGTTTTTGCCTTCCACGCTGCGATCATTTCTGCTGGGGATTTAACACCCTCAGGTACTGGGAAACTCTGCTCCATCAAACTGAGCGGGGTACAGCCATTATCTGCCCTAGCGATAGCTTTAAATAGATGAGACTCGCTGCTTAGAAAATATGTACGTAGCTTTAAAGTTTGCGAAAAATGTAGACGCGCTATATTAAAGATTCCTCTCCCACCAACGTTTCGAGGAAGCGATATTCTTTCCACAGAGCTTTCAGGGTAATGGCTTTGGAACTTAGTAAAATTTGTGCGTATCAGCGATCCAATCCGAAGGATGTCTGTCTGAGACCGATTTATTACTCCAAACGAGTAAGTCAAAAGAGGTATGGCCCAGGTATTGATTGCTTTGCATTTGTTTCCACTGTTCAAACTCGTTTTTAATACAGCTTTCAAACGTGCCTCAAATTTGTTCATGAGGCTTCGCTTTACTAGCGTGTGGTTGATTCCTTTAAGTTGCAGAAATCCTAAATATTTATAAGATTCACTGCAATGCAAGTTGTCTATAATAATATTTTGGTCTACTGCGTAGTTTTCTTCGGATTCATCAAGCTGACCTCTAATCAAATGTATTATTTTGCACTTATCTGGTCCAAATTCCATTATTTTATTTTATTTTATTTTATTTTATTTTATTTTATTTTATTTTATTTTATTTTATTTTATATTACAATATTATATTTTATTTCATTTTTTATATATTTTTTTTATTTTTTTTTAATTTAGCTTTATTTTATTTTGTTTTTTTTTTTAATTTTATTTTACTTGACTTTATTTTATTTTCATATAATTTTTTTCTCGTTTTATAATTCATTTTTATTTAATTTTGGTTTTTTATTTAATTTTCATTTAATTTAATTTTATTTACGTTTCTTACTTATCAGAGCGACAAAGTTAATGCATATCCTCACACCAATTCAAGTCCATATGCTCTGCAATATTTTCCAAAAACAAAGGTAAACAAACTCTCTGCATAGCCTTTGCACCGAGCAATCATATTTACTCTGCACCAGCGCTCCAACAATATTTCTATCGCATGCGATAAAAAACTTAGTAGAGCGCTAAATGGGCTTGCTGCATTACACACTCTCTTTCCTAACAACCATACATGCATGCGCACACATGCTCACGAGTATCGCCTGCCTCAACACAGATACAACTCCAAACGATTCAAAACGAGTAGATCGGTACGTTGGCAACCACGTCAAAAATTGTCTTCTTTTACTTTGCCATATTTTGTTGTGTTTGGCGCTCTGGATGGCGCATTCGTTCGTTTATCAACTGACTTGCTGGTCGGTGTATTATTATTTGGTTTGTCGCCGTTTCAGTTGCCTATGAGACGTCGTTGCGGTAATGTTTGTAGGCGGATTATTTTAATCGGTAGTGAAATTAAATTTACTTGAATTTTCGCTCACGGTATTGGCTCTAAATATTCGACGCGTGCTTTTTTAACATGTTTTGGATGGCGCGGATTGTAAACGTGTAATAAAATAACACAAAACAAAGCGCGTGAAATGAAAAAAAGTGCTAATAATTTAGACGGGAAAGTGTTTTGAAATTTTAGGGGTTTTTACCAAAATATTTACACGCGAAGTGTAGTTAAATTAAATATATTTATGTGTGCACATTTGTTTGTGTATTTGTGCGAGTCAAAGTGAAGTGTGAAAATAAAGTGAAGTAAGGTGAATAGCTGGCGAATAACTGGCATGCAAACAACGGCTAAGCCATACGCAAAGTGAAATAAAACAAAAGGAAAAAAAGTAAAACGTCAAAACGTCAGCGTAGTGTTTATTTTTCGTTTTATTAGGACGAGTTGAAGTGTGGCCTGCACGAATGCGAAAATATCAAACTAAAATTGAAGATTGAATTTAATAATTCTACTGCTGTTGCTAAGAGAAGTTGCTGCAAATATCGCCACAAATCTGCTTGACAATTGGTAATAATATTACAGACATACATCTGCACAAAGTATGGGTTTTACACGTCTCAGCTGCACTTGTGCACATTTTCTTTTGGCAGTAGCTTAATTTGTGTGGGTGTGTATGTGTGCTTGTTTTTGTGTAGTCATGTGCGTGTATCGGCATCGGTTTGTCCCGCTTCAGCTTATGTTGTAAAGCGAGTTTACACTTATTTGCCAAACGCAGCTCAAAAGCTGAGCTTAAAATGCGTCCTCCTGCCTTGCCAGGCCCCGCATCCAGTAGCTATGAATGTGCGCGCTTAAATTTGTTTAGCCGCTAGAGACGTTGTGCGGTATTACGCGATGTTAAATGGCTTTTGTTTTTACAATTGTTTATACCACTAGTCAACAAAGAGATAATACATTTTTCTGTGAAAGGCATTTCTCGAATTGAAAACAATTTATTTTGGCACCAATGCTGACCATTGAATAAGAGGTTTCATGAAAATGAGCGATGAAATTTGAATTAAAAAAAATTAAATATGTATTTGTATATACAAAAAGGACCCATCAAAACAAATTTAAAGCGATTTGCAACAATGATAAGTCGGATGATATTAAGAAAATTCGTTGTCAAGAAAGGTTGTGGTCTTTTTTCTTAAAATTTTGTTTTTCGGGCTTGCCGTGCTCTACTTCAGCGGTACAATCCAGCTAATATTTCTATTTTTTTTTGTTCTTTATATTTTTTGATTCTTTTTTTTTTTGACACCGCGCTCCACTTCAGCAGAAAAACCCAGTAAATATATATTTTTTTTTATTTCTATTTTTAGTATTTTTTATTTTCATTCTTTTATATTCTTTATTTTTTTATTTTTATTCATTTTTATTTTTTTTCCGTGCTCCACTTCAGCAGTATTTTTCTAATATTTTTAATTTATTTCTCATTTTTGTTTTCCGCGCTCTATTTCAGCAGCATAAGCCAGTAAATATTTCTATTTTTGTATTTCTATTTTTAGTATTTGCTATTTTCATTCTTTTATATTTTTTATTTTTAATTTTTTTATTTTTATTTTATTTTTTTTTACCGCGCTCTACTTCAGCAGCACAATTCAACAAACATATTTTAAAAAATTTTTCTAATATTATATTTCTTATTTATTTCCCCTTTTTGTTTATTTATTTATTTTTTTCCGCACTCTACTTCAGCTGTACAGTCCAGCAAAAATTCGGTAAATAATTAAAAGTTTCCCCAAAACAACTCCTGCGCAACGGGAATAACTGCCAAAATGCGGGCGTAGCCACCCCCCATCAATGCACTTTCACCTTGTCTGCCTTTCTGACTGTCGACCTGTCGCCATTCTATGAAATAATATTCCATTTGACCCTTGACGTTGATATTTGCCGTTCATTGTTTGCAGTCATCGTCGTTGTCGTTGTTTTCGTTGTTTTTATTGTTGTGCAACCAGTGACAATCACATTTTGTGCTTTCGCAAATGACGATATCGGCGACAGAGAAAACGGAATACTGCTATGTAAAAGTAGAGTGCAGCAGCAACTGAGCAGCAGCATCCAGCACAAAAGTGGCTGGAGAACAAAAAAGCATCAGTAACTGCAACTGAGAACGTCCAGCAGTCTAACCTTATCTAAACCGGTTTTCATAAGCTTTGTTTTTTTTTCTCGCAATACATTTCAATAAATCAGCTTCGTTATTTGTTTTTGTTTTTGTTTTATTTGTTATTATTTCTTTTTAATATTTTTTTTTTTGTACTTTATTTTCTGTATTTATTTTTGCTCTTTAATTTTTAATCCATCCATTCGGTAATACGCATTTAAATTCTCCAAAGCTTTGTCTGCTACTCTTCTTCTTCTTTGACTTTGGGTGTTTGCCTTTTATTTTTGATTACTGCTTGTTGTTACTGTTTGCAATTTTACTACAATTTTTCGCGTTTTGTTCGACGGCCTGTTGCTTTCCGTTTCCGTTCTTCGCCGCGTTCGCTTCGTTGAGTGCACATTTAAATTTGTTATTTTGCTTTCAATTTGATAAGAATATATTTTTCTTCATGCCCTTCGACGATGTCTCGCTTAAAGTGATTTAATTAAATCGAAAATAAATTAAAAAATTAAATTTGTATATGACTTTATTGCTAGCGAAGTGGGCAGTTGATAAGCCACTCACATCCAATCACACAGCAAATCTTATTGTATGTACAAGGTGGCGTAAAATTAATAATTTTAATAAATACTTGTGTGAAGCGTAAACGCTGGAGGTGGTAAAGAGTTAGTGGCGCAGAAGGCGCAAAATAAATCATCCATTTCTGTTTTGAACAACTTTTTTAATAAATAAAACAAAAACTTTTTTTCCAATGATGGAAATCTTTGTTTTGGCTTTTACGCGCTGCATTGCTTGGCTGTTCTTATACTGGAGGTGTCTGGTTCACAAGTGTCAAATAAAAAAAAAATATAAAAATTTTTAGTTAGTCTATTAGTTTGGGGGATAATAAATCCATCCAAATAAGTAGAATTTTTGCAAAATTGGTTAAAAATGTTTTCTAGTCGATCTTTAACTGCTGGTCGATGCTACGACTATTAACATGCAGGTCAACTTCGATTATTTCTGTGATTTTATCGACATTTTCCCCATTACCAACATTTTTTTATCATCAAAAACGCCTGAAAAGAATCGACGAAACGAAAATTGCTCCCTACCTTGCATTTTCGTATTTTCGCCTCTACCAAAGAAAATCTGTAAAATCTACCGAATTTTCGCTTTGTTGACTTCCAATGTTGGCGCCCTCTAACTCATAACTGGATGGAGTAAACAAAACATACAAAAAACAGCAAACGATTTTTTAGTGTGAAATGTCACCTTGACAACGAGCATAAATTTTAAAGTACCGATCAAGTACTTTACGAAATATCGATCACTGCAGCCATCTACCGAGAAAATAATGGATTTCTTTTTACCCAAACAAATTTAATTCACGTACAAAGCCATTTGCAAAGATTTTAAGTACTCCATTGGGCGCTTAATTTTGCGCCACCTTGTACATACACATACTTAGCTGTATGTCATTCCATGAAAATGTATCAAATTAAAATTACACATTTTGAGTTCATTACAAGATAATGAATTGTAAAAAGTTGTAAACTTTAAGCGCTTAAATACAGATAATATTGAAATTATCATTGTGTCAACTGTGAACTGAATATGAAAAGTTGTCTACTAAATTGACATGTTTTTGGTTTGAAATTTTTAGTGCTTAAAAAAATAAACAAAAAATAAAATTGCAGTGCTTAGAATGCTCAGTTATCGCCCGTTTGAGAGGGAGATATGCATTGAACTGTGATCCGTGGCTAATTAAATAGTGCATGCAACAGATTAGAAAACCATGTTTTGCTTTTTTTATGTATTTTATTTAATTTGTTTTTTTTTTGCTTTCATCGTAAAAATATATTTCTCAGAAAGACTTCCTGATAAGGACACTTCAACTAATTTACCCCTAATCCAGTTTTCGAGTGAATTGTTAGCCATTTTTAATTTCATGCTAATGCAACTATTGAAATTTTTCTCTCAGAAATGTCAACTAATTTACCCCTAATCCAGCTTGCGAGTGCATTTTTATACATTTTTAATTTCATGCTAATGCAACTATTTCTCTCAGAACTATGAAACTTTGTGCATTTGTGCCAAATTTCTATGAATTTTAAGTTGCATCTACTAGATTTTGATTTCAATCACGAAAAAGTTTAAATTAAACATTTTTTCATCCATGTAGAAATTTCACCTGTGCAGAAAAATAGTCTGACGCAGCCAAGCAAATGCTTATACGAAATAATTTCAAATATAGAATCAGCGTTTGAAATCAAATTTTCAAGCTCAGTCACATAGCTTCTTGGTAGTTTTCAAATTCCTTTTCAAATTCAGTTGTCTGAATAGCAAAGACTGCTGCCTTCAGTTCAAGTGGTTGTGTGTCAACAGGTGTTCAAAGTGTATCGTCGGTTAAAGTGTTTTCTGTGAACTTTAAATTTTGTTACAGTCATTTCGGGTGCTTTTTTTTTAGCTGCTTGTAGTTCGTAACAAAAAACGGGTTTGTGAGTCCGAATCAAGTTGCCTTTAAAAAACTCCACTTCACCATGGAAGGTCTTATTCCCCTGCAACACTCAAAGCAGATGCTCTCTCTTCAACAAAGCACGTAATATTAATGTCGACAGATTTTGAAAAGGCCTTTGACCGCATTGGAGTCCATGTTGTTCTTGAACAGCGTGGCAAATGAGCCCGAAAATTTACCAGTTGGTAAAGTCCTTCTTAACGAATCGTACATTTCAAATCAAAATCAATGGTGCACCCTCCTCAATGCACCGCCTTGAAAACGGTATAGCCCAAGGCTCTCCCCTCTCAGTGGTACTCTTCACTATAGCTTTCAAGGAAATAAATAAAATTGCCTTCAAACAAAAAAGTTTAGACTTCCGGATATATGCTAAGGATGCTTTCCTTTACGCAAAAGTCAGAGACATCAATAAAGTGCAATCAATATTCGAAAAGCTGTTTGACGATATTAGTTCCTGGAGCAAACGTTCGGGAGCAATTTTATCATACAGCGAATGCAAGGCACTGCATATTTTCCGGAAGAAACGTTGTCCACAAATACAAATTAATCATCAAAATACAAATATAACTGAGACTAATGCGCTGAAGATACTTGGTATTGTATTCGACAACAAGTACACTTTTACGTCGTTAAAATTACTAAACAAGCCTTACCATACCGCAGTTCGTAGCAGCCTTAACGCCTTTCCAACATCTCCTACTAAGTGCATACTTTCCGAGGCTGGCCTACCCTCTATCCCTGATAGATACAGAAGTCTCAACTTTAGGCTAATCCCGAAGCTTTTGACCACCACCAATAGACTTATTTTTAATACCTTGAAGACTGCTTCCAAACACAAACGAACATACAAGATAAAATTCGCTATACGAGAGTGCATTTCATCACTGTATAACCTGGGAATTCAAACCCCAAAAACATCGCTTAAATTGTGTCAACAGGCACCCTGGACCTTCTGTGGAATCCATCCTATGTGGAATCCAGCGGGACAAAACTGCACTTTGCTCTTGGAATGCATGCATCTGTGTTTCAAATGGAGGTGTAGCTATTCAAGAAGCAATGAACTTTGTTGTGAAAAACAAATGGAAAGGCAGATCTACCTACATACATATATGTATCTGCAGCGACAGCCAAGCTGTGCTTATGGCCTTACACAGCCCACCAACCACTTCAAGGGTAGTCGAGTCCTGTAAATCTAGGCTGAACTATGATGGTAGACATAATATCCTGATGCTAACATGGATCCCAGGACACTTGGGTATCGCCGGCAACGACATCTCCGACTATTTAGCCATAATGGGATCTGAGGACAACTTCCCATTTTGGTTGCTTGTTCCCCGATAGAGCAGAAGCCAGTTATCATCGCCGTAAATCTACAAACATCCCTTTGTTTCATATTTATCAGTATTGTCATTTTTTGTGTTTCTAGATGGGCCATAACTTTCTGCTAACTTTGCATGTTTTCTGGTTCCTCCATTTGCATTCCACGATTTGTAGATATCTTAAGGAAATTGCATTCTTTTTTGCACCCAGTGATGTGAGTACTGATTCTGGAAGAATTTTTTTTTATGGCTGAGCCAGATGGGGCAAATGTAGTTTCCAGCAGAAATGAATATATGTGCCCTATGAAAATGTTTCGTTCGACAAACATCCGTCATTTTGTCTTAGCATTTGTCCATTCAAGCAAGAATATTGGCCCTTCTACCGTTGACTTGCTAGATGTAAACCGATCTGGTCCAGAGCCTGCTTAAGGATAAATGAATGTTCACATGTTGGTCAGAAATTTCTGATTTAAGATCAGTTTCTATTCTACAGAGCTCATTCGCGATGCAATTTTGAGGAATTTCTCTATGCCCAGGAACTTAGACA
This sequence comes from Anastrepha fraterculus, assembly GCA_037575425.1. Lineage (NCBI taxonomy): Eukaryota > Metazoa > Arthropoda > Insecta > Diptera > Tephritidae > Anastrepha > Anastrepha fraterculus. Next base: position 48,976 of record JAYXIM010023341.1, on the reverse strand, counting down.
ACGTTCGTGGTTCAACGCTTAGTCAGCTCATTTAGAGTAAATATTCGATGCCACTTTTGTTGAAGTTTTATTGAACTGCAGAGATTGCCAGTTTGACTGCCAGAGTGGATAGAGACAGTGATCGGTTATGCTGGAACAGACGAGTTCCTGACGCACAATGCAGCCTGCTTCATAGCTATTAACTCAGCTTGAAAAACGCTGCAGTAGTCAGGTAGCTGTAGAGCTAAATTAGGCGGCAGCACTTCTGAGTGGATGCCACTTACTACTTAGAAGTTCAAATAAATTTATTTAAATTATTTAAAAAAAATTAATTATGATATTTTAATTAAAACAAAGTTACTAAAATAAATGTGAAAAAAAAACCTAGAAAACAAGCAGAAATAAAATTTAGTTAAAATAAATAAAAATATAATTTTTTTGCATAAAATTAAATATTTTTGTACTCAGTCTGCAAATTCTGAATGCATGAAATTTTACCCACCCATTTCAACTTTTTCCAAGCGAAAAGTGACCCACTTTGTGAATTTCTGACACATCGCGGATGTTATTTTCGCTGCTTTACATATTGATGTGCATGGCGCAAAATTAATCATCCATTTTTTGATTTTGATTAACCTTTTAAAAAAAAAAAAAAATTATTGTGATTGATGGAAATATTTATTTTCAGATCATTCCAGTTTGTATACTCCAGCAGTCTAACTCACAAGTGTCAAATATAATAAACGTACGGCACCATTTGCAAAAATTATAAATCTTCGGTTGGCGTGATTAATTTTGTGCCACCTTGTATTTGGGTGCACACCTTTTGTTGGTTGCTAGGCAGAACTTCTCTAATTTTTGTTTGGCCTCTGGGAGTTTTCCTACAAATTTTTTATGCGTATGAAATTTGTAGAAAAGTACTCGATGTGGGAACACAAGTGGATTTCACAATTTCACTCCACTCATTTCGAGTTTACTTTTGTGGTTACTTCATTTTTGGTTTTTTGTTTTCTGTTTTGTAGAACTTACACGGTTTACGGCTATCTACTCCTCAAAACAGATTTCCACAATTCTAATTAAAAGTTGATTGTAAGAAAAACACCTGCACCCCACACCGACTGTTAAAAATATGAGTAATTTCTATTTGCCGAAATGTTAATCACTGCTAATTCTCAAGCGGCTTACAAAATCCATTACAATCATGCAAGGCGAATGTTTGCTGCGAGTACTAGCAGCGCTACCAACGGCATACCAAACAATTCCTCTCCAATATCCACTTGTCTCCTTCTCTATTCACAACTCACCCCTCTCAAGTAGTTGTTGTTTAATGAAATTCACACCACATAACAAGAACAAGTGATAACAACCATAAAGTGTAAATATAACTTGTCCCCTAGCGAAATGTAAAGTGTGGGTGTTTGAGAGCGGATTAATTGCACGAATAAGTAGCGCACAATTTCGTAAACATAAACAATAATAAAATAATAATAAAAATGCACGCAAGTCTGTATGTACATACATTGGGCCAATAATAAAAAAGAACCACTTGCTCATGTGGCCACTCATTTGGGCTGTGGGTAGTGTGTATCGCATGACTTCTTCGAAAAAGTAGCTACGAATAGTCAATCTCCAATACAGCTGGGATCAGCAATTAGATTGTCGAATGCTCAATTAAAAGACGCACTTATCGCCTGAGGTTTAATTGCTCCTGCAACACACACACCCGGCCGGACAAGCAAGTGTTTGTTGAAAAGGGGCAACTGGATTTGAGCCCGTTGAAATGAGATATACTCGTATAGGCTGTTGGATTTCTAATTTATCTTTAAGTAAAAAAGTATTACGTTTAATATTTTAATATTCATTTATGAGGAAAATGTTTCTAATAATCATTTTTAGGCGTCTATGTGTGAGTTTATTAACTAAAATTCCAAATTTTATATCTCGTTGTTTAGTGAAAAATAAACCCATTATTTTCTCGGTATATGGGTGTAGTGTTCGATGTTTTGTAATTTCGGTACTCAAACAGAAAATTACTTGCAATTTTGGTTTCGTCTATTCCGTTCTGGTTTTTTTGGATGTTAAAGTCAAAGTTGAAAATGCCGATACAATCACAGAAATATTTGAAGTTGATCGGCATGTTAGTGGTCGTAACATCGCCCAGAAACCAAAGATCGACCATAAAACAGTTTTGAATTATTTGTTCAAAATAAAAAGATATGGATATCTTTTCCGCCAAACTAATATAGTTCAAACTAATTTATTCAGTAAAGCACTCATTTCAAACTAGCGCAATGAGGTATATATATAACAGCGAACTACTGTTGCTACAACTAAAGGGTGGTCTTTAAGAGCTTAAGAATTTAAAATACTAAAATAGTACAAAACAGAAAAATTGTTGAAATAATTTGTTTTTTTATTATCTGGTAGATAATTTTATGGCATTTATTTTTTGCAAACGATATCCGGCATATGACCGCAACGGCTACGATTTGCACTCCAATTCTTGACTACTTTTTCCAATAAACCTAAATAATAAATCTGAATAATAAACCTAAATGAATGAAAATGAGCTTATAGGCACGCAAGCCAAGATCCTTACGTAAAATTTTCCGCGTAGTCAAAGGGCAAAGGCTAAAAGTTGAGAACGAGAACGAGTCCACATTTCGGCGTCTTCTTCAAAACTTCCCTCAATGAACTTCACGAACAAATTTTTTTTCAAAGCAAATTTCGGCAATTTGGAAGCGTTGTTGAGGCATTAAAAAAATCTTGATGACTTGGCAAACCTCTCTTAACGGAAATGTCAACACAGTTTGCTATTCTCCGCTGTTAAACCTTAGTTATCGACATCCATAGTTCTCATGCAGCTAAAAAAACTGATTTATATACTAAAGGGAAAATTAGTAGCAAACTAATAAATAGGGGAAGCTAAGCTCTGAAAGCATATTTTGGGTTGTTTTTCTTTCGAAAAACGATTTTTATTGCACGGTTATTAACTACAAAAATTATCTTATTCGAAATAAAAAGAAAGTAGCGACAGCACAGCCTTTCTTCCTTGAGGTTTTTTATGGGGCGCTGCTACCTGCCAGTTTTAATTTATGGATACTTTTTTCTAATTAGTAGACATATATACGTCGATTTTTTTTTTTTTTTTTTTTGTTTTTGCTACATCGATTCATGTAGAAACTGGCGGATTTTATTTCTATAAGTTAAAATTTTTAGAAAATATTAAAAAAAAAATTTGAAAAATTATGTATAAAAAAACATACGTAATATTATTTATATGGAAAAAAGTTCAATGGCAGAATTAATTCTAAGTACACAGTTAATGTTTCCGGTCAATTGGTTAGAATATGTTGGGTTTACGGGTCTAAACCACTTGAAAAATGTAGTTTCATAAAAAAAATGTGCTTCAAATTTTCAAAACACTGCGCATCGGATTGAATGAGAGCTACCAGGCCAGAATTCCTTTGTTCATTTATTAGAGAACATCCTAAGCAAACCAAACCAGAAAAACGATTTTTTAAATGCCTGCAAAGTGAGATATGTCAGATTTTTATTAATGAAATACTTAAATTTTTTGAATTATATTTTTTTTTGGGCCTGCACAACAAATCTAAATCTAAATTTTAATAAATGCAGCACCACAAATGCCATTCCAGTTGCATTTGTGGTGTCGAGTTCCCTATCGATGGTTCTGAGCCAAGTGTTTGCTTGAGCGCCAGGACACCTGGAACTCTGGAGATCCGATTTCAGCGCCTGCCTACCGATGTGGTTCGAGGGTGTGTCGAGTGTGGAACTGACTCAGCGCCATTTACGACTCCCATTCTAAATCGGGTGCAGTTTATTGTTGCGTACGGCTCCATAAATCTTCGTTTCTTAATTTTTCCTGTCATCTTATACGAAGCATTATTTTATTTATTTATTAACAAATGTTTCTGAAGATTACCTGATGTATTAGAGGCCGAGTGCGGTGGAATGCTCGAAAAACTGTAAAAAGTTATCAAAAGTGGATTTAGCAGGTGAAGTTCTTCTACGTAGCCTCTTTTGCTTGCATCAGGCACAATTGAAGTTGCTTTCTACTTACAATAAAAATCAATTATTCAGCCAATTATACCCCCAAATGTCGGTGCTATGTGATGGCAACAACGCGGTTTTTTGTGCGGCCATAAACAGTTACTTCATCAGCACTTTCCCAAAAACATCAACTATTCAAAATTCAGCAATAAAACTAGAATTGCATAAATAGAAAAAGACTAAGGGAACTTGTTTTATGTATTATAAATACGTAAATTTAAACCTCTTCACTTCAAATTCCATAGAAGACCACCAGTTGGAACTAATCGATTTTCCTGCTGGGTACTCATTTATAGTCTTCAAATACTCATAAAATATAATAGTGTATAAATGTGGCACGCAAATGGATAAGTCATAAAATCCTAAATCACACACCCATACACACATATTTGGCTTATAGGAATTTATGTACATGAGTATGCGAGTAAATGTATGTCTGTAGGTCTCCAACTTCAGTGTGAGAGCGCTTTTGATGAGTCGTGTACCCAAAGAATTATGCAATTTCTCTTCATGTCATTCCTTTTATCTCGCCTTGTATTTTGCTTCCTTGTTTTGATATGCATTGCTTTTGTTTTTTGTGCTGTTAGTTTTGTATTGTTTTTCCCCCACCAGGTGAGATTGAATTAAGCGCATCGCTCTTGGAGTTTGAAGTAGTATGTTGTTAGTCAGCTCAATCCTTCTAATTTCGTTTCTGCACTTGGAACATAATCTAATGGAGCTCGTAAAATTTCTGAATACTCATTTATTTTTGGTTATTCTTTTTGTTTTTCATATATTTTGTTTGTTTGTTTTCTTGTTGACTGAGAATGAAGCAAAAGACTTTTTGTTGCTGCACAGATTGAGAGAATTAAGGGTTAACTGTTTCTGTTGACAGAGAAATTTGGGTCAGTTCAGATTCAGGAGAATCAACAATAACAAAAAAAAAAAACAGAAAATGACAAAATAGAGTAAGGCAATACAAACATAATAAACATGACATGGTATACACAATCAAACACTAAATGCGTGTGTGATCACTGAAATATGTATGGCCTCTGCATTATCTGAGCGCTTAAAACGTATGATAGAGATTTACTAATTGAGAAAAGCAAAATAAAATTAAATAATAATACTAGCAATAATTGTAACTAGAATGGTCAATATCAGACATTCTATCATGCCAAATTTAAATAATTTATAAAAACCCTGAATTTGAATTAACTTGAAATCAATAATTGAATTTAATAGTTTTTTAATGATTTATTTTAATTTTATTTCTTTTTTATTTTAGTTTTTCTATTAAAATTTTTTCATTTTATTACATATTTTTTAATTTTTTACCTTTTCCATTTTTTTTAATTATTATTATTTTTTATTTCTTTATTTTTTTATTTTTATTTTAATTTTTTTATTTTATTTTTTTTTTTTTTAATTATAATTTTTTCTTTTTAAATTTATTAATTTTATTATATATTTTTTAATTTTTTATCTTTTTCAAATTATTATTTCTTTTTTATTTCTTCCTTTTTATTTAAATTTTATTTATTTATTTATTTTTTTTTTTATTTTAATTTTTCTATTTAATTTTTTTTGGTTTTTTTGATTATATTTTATTAATTTTTTATCTTTTTAATTTTTTTTAATTATTCTCTTTTTTTATTTCTTTATTTTTATTTTAATTTTATTTATTTATTTATTTTTTTTTTATTTTAGTTTTTCTATTTAATTTTATTTTATTTTATTACATTTTTTTAATTTTTTATTTTTTCACTTATTTTATTTTTTTGTTCCTTTTTTTTTAAATTTTTTTTTAATTATTTTTATTTTTTTGTTTTTAATTCCACTGTTCTTGCCACAATGTTTTTTATTATTGACTAGCAAACCCGGCCCCCTTCGCTGGGCACACTAAAATTGAATAGATATGGTTTAGAACAGAAAATATATGGTTTTCATATTATTTATTTCTTTATTCTTTATTCTTTATTCAATCGCTTTGGCATAAACAATATTTTTTGTTTTTCTATTTGTTTTTGAGTAAATATAAAATATAAATTGAAAATCAGGAAAAAAGAAGATTGTTTTTAAATTTCAAATCAACGCATATGAATAACTAAGAAACAATCGTCTTTTTTCCTGATCATCCATGAATTTTTCGTTTCAATTTATTTGTTTTATTAAGCATTGGAGCTTTTTTAACCATTATCCATTTATATTTTTCAAAAACAAAAACGAAAAAAAATGTTTTTTCCACGAACACATAATTTCATTCGGATTTCACATTAAATTCTCAAATTTCGTAAGAAGTTATTCACTGTTCCAAAATCCACTCCAAAAAAATTCACAAAAAATTTTAACACTTTGCCCTTACGTCTTCTCTTTATGGCATCCAAATCAGAAAGAAATATTGACACATTGTAACTCACACTGTCAATTTGACAGTTCAGTTCCGGCCCAAGCGTTAAAAAAGTAAGCGACATTATGACTGGTTCAAAAGAGCGCTGTACCCGTTGCCAGTGCTCCGAATTACAACCAAACTTTACGAAACCCATTTTCAATACTTACTCAATGTGCGTAAGTTTGGTTTAATTCGGTGCAAAGACACGGCGGGTCCACGTTTTGGCATATATTTCCAGACCCTAGTTATCAATAGGTATGAAAATTACCCCGTATTAAAGCACTTATCAACAGCTTTCATTTGATACCCATATTGTACATACACAACCTAAGGTTACCCGGGTCCACGTTTTGACCTATATCTCGAGACCCCAGTCACGGAGCGGCATGAAAAATACTCTGTACTAAAGCATTCACCAACAGCTTCAATTTGATGTCCATATTGTACAAACTCATTCTAGGGTCCACGTTTTGGTCTCTACCTCGGGACCCTAGTCACGGAGCGGCATGAAAAATACTCTGAACTAAAGCATTCACCAACAGCTTTCATTTGATACCCATATTGTACATACACGTCCAAAGGTTACCCGGGTCCACGTTTTGACCTATATCTCGAGCCCTATTTCCAAAATAAAATATAATCCATGTTACTCGTGGATAATGTAGCTTTCGAATGGTGAAAGAATTTTTAAAATCGGTCCAGTAGTTTTTGAGCCTATTCGTTACAAACAAACAAACAAAGTTTTCCTCTTTATAATATTAGTATAGATAACTAAAAATACATAGTTTCGTGTAACTAATATATGGTGACCTTCACCTACTATGCATTGTTTATACCAAACAAAAAAAACTATTTGTGATCTTGAGAGATTTTTATTTTGACCTCTACACGCTCCATTGCTTGTCTGTTTGTATACTACAGCTGTCTAGTTCACAAGTGTCAAATACATATAATAGCGCCACCTTGTACATATAGACTTAAAATCTTCGTCTGCATTCAATTGTTCATATCCCTAATATGAATGACTTGATGCTAAGCTGTTCCATATACATTTTGTGGTACTGATCTCGCGTTAGCAACAACACAAACACTTATCTTTCCGATAAAAAAATAAGAGAAAACACGATCGATAGACTTTAAGTGCCAAAAAAAGTTGGCAAAAAAAATATTCCTTTCATTTTATTTCCAATATTATTTACATTCAAAGAACAAAAACGTCATTTAACTCAAAAAAGGGTGCAAAACAACATCAGCATCTTAATAATTAAATGTCGATCCTTTGCATTGGATAATAGTGGCGCATCTTCAGGGCACCAAATTCACCAGCCGTTCTCACAGTGCCTGCTTAATGAATAACCAAATCAACGGGACTTTCCATCATAAATTCATTTTATTAAATGGCCTTAATTTTTTGTAGAGCTTCCACTTCACAATCCTCCAAAAATTTTCAATAGAATTGTAATCGAGGCTCTGGGAGAGCTATTCCAGTACGCGAATACCTTTAGTAAGGATAAATACGTAGATTTAATTAGGAATACGAGAAATAATTCAATGCAATGTTAAGTCTTGTAAATACTAATAACTACTTAAATATAAAAATTTGTAAAAAAAAAAAAATAATGCGCCACCTCATAATCCGTTGCTTCATTCTGCTGTTTGTTAGTCAAGTTTGTTAATCAAGAAATCACGCATTCTCTCTGGGCGTGTGTTTCGTAGCGCCATCTTCCTGAAAGTATGTTTTAAAGCGGATTTTGTCCTCTAGGTGGCCAATAACGGCACTTTCTTTCAAATAAAAATTAGCTCCTTCACTCCAAAAGACAGTGTTTACTGTACAAAATCGCCCCAATATCATCTAACAGAAATTCTTACGAAAACTGTAATCGTTAAGTTGAAGCGCTTGCACGATTTGAATTTTGATGGAGTAAAGTCTAAGATGCTTCCTCAATGTATCGGCACAATAGTTTTTGGAAATCCAGGGCATCGTAACCAGCGTTCACTCTGTAAAAACACATACCAGTGAGTATTTTGTCAGCGATCTCGAAAATTTTAAAATTTACGTTTTAAAGGAATAAATTATATGGAACTGTTGAAAAATGAGTGGATCAATGTTTGCAGTTATAGATTTAAAGTAGTAGAAAACTTCATATTCTGTAGAACACGCATTAACAGCTATAACAAAGCTAGACTTGGAATCTAACGATAAATCTCACTCTTTTTAACAAATGGAGCAAAATCCTTTCGATGACGAGTGAAAACCACATTCCACTAACCCCTCATCAACCGCGTACTTTTGCATGGCTTAAAAACAGGAATAGATGAGACGACCCAAAAGCAAAATTCTGCAAAAGTATGCACACCTGTTTGTAACTAGAAATATTCAAAGCCAGTCATACAGCTTTGCAATGACAAAGGCAGAGTTCAAGTAATTAAAATGCAGTGACTCCGCTGGTTAGGTACACTTTGAAAGTAATCGAGGCGTAACCTACTTCTTGGTAACACCAAATGAATCTTCCTTTTCTTTCTTCAACCTACCCTTTCTTTGTCTTGGAAGATTCGATAGAAAGAAGATAAAAATTGGTTCTAATAAGGCGTTTGTAATTCTTGTTTTTGAACGTAAATGCTTATTTTTAAGGTGACGAAGTGGACCTTCGGACCTTTAGGAAAAAGTAAAGAGGCTACATTTCTCAAATTTGCATTGAATCCGAAAACAATTTGCGATTTGCCTTTGACTCTGTCGCCGTTGAGGGCGTATGCCTAATTTTGCAAAGTTAGCGGTGAAAGAAAATAGCACTGAATTTCCTGAGTTAATTTTAATGAGAATAAAAAAAGAACAAAAAACAGATCCCTCCTCAAATGATCTTTGAAAATTGTGAAGTTATATAAAGGCATTTTTTGACAACTTTTTCGAATAAATCTTACCGTATGCCGCCGATGGTGGCTTGAATATTGCAATAAATCGATGATGCCGCCAGCGTATAAGCGCGCGCGTAAAATGGACAAACTACTCTATGAATTTCGCGAACAGATTTGTTTTTTCAAAGTAAATTTCCACAACTTGTAAGGTTAGTGCTGGCACTGAATGATTCATGATGACTTGCCATTTCTTACTGAATAGAAATGTCAACACAATTTGCTATTCTGCGCTGTTAAGCCTCAGTTCTCATGTGGTTAAAAAAACACCCGATACATTGCTTGACCACATTTTGAAGACGCGTGTGTGCGCAAAGTTTAATGGTGAATGCACACAACTGAGGAGTTTTACTGAGTTCGCCGAACGTGCATGCGTAGGCCCTTTGCTTCAGTTGAGTGAACTTGAGTTGGCTTGGAACTGGCCTAAGCTGGGCTTGGCCGCCCTCCAGTTGCCGTTACTGCGGAAGTAATTTAACATTTTATTCCACAGTAAATGGTTACTCCTCTATTATTTACCTTTTCAACGTTTTCGTATTGCTTTTGTATTTTTATCTCTCCGTTTTCTGCTATGATTTCAGAAGTTGTACAGTGCGAGGTAAGCCAACGGGTATGAACGTGAAAGGTGCCAACTTTAAAACATTTTACATTCGCCACTTTTAACTGTTGGCTCTTTTCTTTGGATTTGTTATTATTTTCAGTTTACTTTAAATGGTTTAATCTTTTATTTTTCCAACGAAATAGGTGTTGTTGTTGTTGTGGCAGTTTACCATGCGCTGCTTGGTATGGTAAAATGTTAATATTGCTTGGGCAAATGGAAAAAATAATAAAAATTCATGCATGACACCGAATTTTGTGCTACATCAATGAGCGCTGGCCATTTTCAAGCAGCGGCTTTTACTGTACAAACCTGGCCTGGTTTTTAACTTTTTCGCACAATAACGGAATAAGTCGCATTAAAAACACATGAATTTGTATGGATGTATACATATATGTGGATGTATATGTATGGACATATGTACACTCAGCGTCAAAGCGATGGTACATTAACCATTTGAACTAATTTTCACAATTTTTTGTGAATGTTTAATATTTTTGTATAAAATTATAGTTCATTGTCTAACAAAATACATTACACATGACCCATAAAGTCTGCGTACAGCTTGCAAATATTTTTAAGTTGATTAAAAACACAATATAAATTTATCGTTGAAGACATATTTTATTGGGTTGTCCGGAATTAAATTGCCGATTTTTTAAAAGAAAGAAAATACATTTTATTAAAACTTAGAATGAACTTTAATCAATTACATACAATATTTTCCATTTTGTTCGATAACTTTTGCCATCTTTCCGGCAAATTCATTATTCCGCGCTCATAGAACTTCTGGCCTTTATTTGCGAAAATCTGAACCACGTGCGTTTTTATCGCCTCGTCATTGCCGAAAGTTTTACTATTTAAGAAGCTCTGCAAAGACCGAAACAAATAGTAGCCTGACGGCGCAAGGTAAGAGCTGTATGGTGGATACATCAAAAGTTCCCAGCCAAGCTCACTCGGTTGTTGGCGGGTGTCCAAAGATGTATACGGTTTAGCGTTGTCCTGAAGAAATATGACACCTTTACATTTGATCAATTCTGGTCGCTTCTCGTTGATGGCTGTATTCAATTTGTCCCATTGTTGGCGGTAGACATTCAAATTAATCATTTGGTTTCTCTGAAGCAGCTCAAAATATACCACACCCTTCCAGTCCCACCAAACTGGCAGCATAATCTTCTTTTGGTGAATATCAGCCTCTGAAGTGGTTTGTGGCGCTTCATCATGCTTGGACTATGATCGATTCGATTGATTGTAAACAACCCATTTTTCATAACCAGTGATAATCCGCTTCAAAAACGGATCGACTTCATTGCGTTTAAGATGTATATCACAAGCGTTGATTCGGTTTGTTAAATTAATTTCTTATAATTCATGTGGTACCCAAATATCAAGCTCTTTTACCAGTCCAAGTCGCTTTATATGCTCATGAACGGTTGGTTTTGGTATATTTAACTTTTCTCCAATCTTATGCAAGGTTACATGACGATCCAATTCGATTAAAGCATTGATAACGTCATCATCAACATCACTTGGCCGACCTGAACGTGGCTCATCTTTAAGTGAAAAATCTCCAGAACAGAATTTGATAAACCAATTTCGACACTGTCTTTCTTTTAAGGCGCTACAGAAATATGGCTTAAGATACCTTAATAAAATCAGTTGCATGTTATTGTACATCTTTTCAATAAGTTTTTAAAAAATATTAATAATAAAATATTGACAAATAAGCCCATGACAGAGTTTTTTTGGAGATATGTTTTTCGAGAGGTGCTCTGCGGTGCCAATCGGCATTCGTCGTAGAATCATCTGAAACTAAAAAAGTCAAATTTTTCAGTTAAAGTATGACGTAATGCTCCCCCCTACACTAATAAACATTTTTTTTTTAATTTTTGTAGTTTTGGTGGCAAAAAAAAACGTAAAACGAGCATTTTTGGCGAAAAATTTCGCCATATTTGTAAGTGAAAAACAACCTTAAAAAAAAAAAAATAAAAAAAAAACAGTGTAGGGGGGAGGTATTTTTGATTTAGAAAACGTGTGCCAAATTTGAAAAGAATCGGTTGAATAGTTTCGGAGTTGTGATTGGCACCGACTTTTAAGAAGTCGTTTCGGGAAAAACGCGTTTGAAAAAATGACTCTGAGAAATTATCGATGCTCCGCATTCGAGGTAGAGTGCCTACAAAGGCTATAACTTTGAGAGTTCTGCTCCGATCCACTTAAAATTTTGACACAACATTCTTGAAATGATTTACTATAAGATGAGTGAAGAAAAAAAATTTCGATTTTGTGACCCTACCCCCCCCTTAAGGCTTTATCACCATACAAATCACGCATCTTTTTAGCAACCTTCTCTGCGCTTTTTCCTTTATGAAAATAATAGAGTAAAATATTATATAACGAAAATGCTCTTTTGTGGGCTCCATATTAAAATTTACGCCAAAGAAACAAATATAAACACAATTACCCGCACTTTTTTTCAGAAGCAAGCTAATAACTGTGAAAAGAAAAATTAGAATTAATAGTCACAAGCTTTTCAAAACAATTATCAACGCCGTCTATATGTAAAATCGGCAATTAATTTCCAGATAACCCAATATTTATTTATTCTTTCATTACACTCTTGAGTTACAAAACCAAAAGAAAATAACAGAGATTCCTTATCAGAAAGTCTGCATACAGTCTTAGAAAATCTGGAGAAAGCTTCACAAATAATACACAAATGCGAAAACTACTATTTTGTTGGCTAGCCACGATGTTTTAGGACCTCACTCAGTCAATTTGGCACCGATCTCACTAACTTCTCTGTTTCTTCAGTTGTAATCTTCGCCCATTCTGGCTGCATGGCACCTCGCAAAGCCTCCTTACTTGTTATTTCATGGTATCGAATTTGTTTTTGTAACAGATCGGAGAGATGCTCAATGGGATTGAGATTCGACGATTATGGGAGTATTTTGATCTGATTTGGAGCATTAGACGAGAGCCAAAGCTTAACGATCTCGGCTGTGTGTTTTGGGTCGTTATCTTGTTGGAACCAAAACGTTATCGATAAGCCAAGACTTTCGGCACTCTGTTACAAATTCCTTTAATAAAGACTTAATGAATGCACATCCAATTTTTAAATTTTACGCAAAAAAAGAAGAAAAATTTCCTAAGTTTTGCATCGGAATTCCACGACTTTAATTGTAATTTTTAGAAAGATTTTCGATATGCAGTTTTATAGTTTATTAAATTTTAGAGCATGGTGGCGCAAAATTAATCATCCAATGTTATTTTTGAGTAACTTTCAAAAAAAATGTTTGCATAAAAAACTAACAAAAAAAGATATTGAGTGGTGGAAATCTTTATTTTGACCTTTACGCGCCCCATCTCTGCCTTACCTGTGCAGTCTACACTGCAGCTGTCTGGTTCACAAGTGTCAAATAAGATTGACGCACAACGCCATTTGCAAAAATCATAAATCCTCTGTTACGGTGATTAATTTTGCGCCACCTGCATCATAATGGGCATATATGAAGTTGCTAAAAGTTTCCGTTGGTTTTTAAGAATTTTTTCCACCATAAATTTGGATTTATATGTTTTTGAACTATAATTTTCTAAAAAAAAATTATAAGCATCAGAGCAAGAAACATCAAGAATGATAAGATTACCAGGTTTGCTATTTAGCTATGGTGGAAAAGAAAATTATGAGAGAACTTTGGCTGCCACGTCACTTAGTAGATTCGGCAGTCGAATTATTGACGATCACCCCACTCGTTCAATCAGTCCTTTTTCTATAGCAACGAATCAACATGAACGAAAACTGTGTTGATCATTCCCATGGCAGCCGGTTCTACGTTACCGGAATGACTCGAATTTTTCCCGACCAAGGACTGCCGCTCCAATAAACTAGCCCTGCCTAGTCTATCGTACCCTACCCCAAAACTGTACTGATTTTTTTTTCGTATATCACTAACACAATCTTATCGCCAGCCGAATTCTGCACGATCATTTCACATGCATTTACACACTCGTCCCATCAGTCATTGGTCAGACGGCAACGGAGTGTCATTGGTGATTTTTTCTTTTTCATATATCACAAACACAATTTCAGTTGTTTTATAAATACACCCCAAGTGACGTTAGTCCATCAGCTGATTCTGTCACATTCGCGGAGAGCCGAATAATGGTCTGCTAAATAGCGCACCTCTAAAACTCTTTTCACCACGAAGAAAAATAATCAAAACTGGTCAAAATGTTGGTGTGTCAGCAATTGTCGCGGTCTGTATCCAGGTACTAACGCAAACGTTTGCTTATTTTTTTTATGTTGAGGAAGCGAAAAATGTGAGAAAAGTGGCTTAAAGCATTTGCGAACAAACCGCAGTTATTATTTAATGCTTAGTTCATTTTTTTTATACATCCATTTTTTTCTTGCTTTCCAAGTGTCAGTCGTCAGTCTTGAAATTTTTTATGTGCAAATTCGAGCACTTTTTTAATTTCGTTCACTGCTTTTTGTGTGTTTTTTGAGTAGTTGGCAATTTTTCTGATTATATTTTTTACACCGTTACTTCTTTAGCGGAATTAGCGCTTTTTCTTTTTCCTTTGTTTGCTGCGCTGCTAGTGGGTGTACAGTTAAGGGCATTATGTCCGAAATACAGCCAATTTTTTCTCATGCCACAGCTTTTGAGTCCATTCCCGCGTGATGCCAACGATGCGTGTCAAGTTTTGGATTGCCACAGTGCGCCCCACGCGCATACCTACACATGTATGTATGTAAATGTCACAATTTGATTGCCTTATTTTTGTTGTTGTTTCTTTTATGTTTTGTTTTTGGGGACTATTGCTCTTACCTCTTACATTTTGGGTGAAATAAAATCTTAATTAGTATTTAATTGCATAATATTTATGCTTATTTAATGCGCTGATTTGTGTTGTGGGTGTTGTTGTTTGTTAGTATTCAAGTACGCTTGTATGTACATATAGGTACATATACTCGTGCATACATTTATTTTTTGCTGTGGTAAAAGTTGATCTACTTATGCGCTGAAGCGCACTTATGTAGCTATGATTTACGGATTCTTTTGTTTGAACTGTTTTAGCTACTTCTTTTTTACACAGTCCTCTGTAGTTTAAACACAAATACATGCGCATGTGCGTGTTTAGTATTGTTCGCTAACCGTTTTCAATGCTTGAATTTCCCATTACAAAAGTTTTGTTGCGGTGACACTTGTCAAACCAGCGAAGCTTGAAAGCGCTTGTTTCGTTTCCCCCTCAAACGTTTTTGTATTCAATTGCAGTTTTAAACAGTTCAACAAAAAATACGAGGGTTGCTATTTATATATTTGGCCTAAAAATGGAAAAATGAAAATTGTGAATGGAAACTGCTTTATGGTTTTTCTAAATATTCTCAACACACTTTTGCATTCGTTTGAACCAATTTTAGCAGCACTTTGTTCAGTCGTGTTTCGTGAGCGTTTTTCACATTGGGATCAAGCGCGTACACACCCTTTTTCCACACGATGATCATGCAAAATTTCAGTGAGGCTGGACTAAGCTTCAGACCTGCCAAAACACAGCATTAAGGACCGCGACAGGATGTCTTATGATGCCCCCAATACAACACCTACACGATGAGGCCCTCATGCTGCCTGTTAAGGAGCATAACAAGTTGCTCAGTAAACAGTTTCTGCTAGGGTGTTACCACAGACCTCACCCATGCAGACACCTGCTCGCGCCTGAGCCACCTCCCAGACACATCAGGAGGCATTTCCTCAACTACGCGGACGAGATCCTAGAAAAAACAGACAGACAGCTACTGGATCGGACAGTGTACAGACAGGCCATAAACGACATTCATCGGGAGACCGTCACCACCTTCTTAAGCTCCCGACCCCCGAATGCCGTTATCGGAGTCCAAGCACCACCAATCGCAGACGAAGAGCTCCAACTTCCCCGAGAGTCCCGCGTAACCTTGGCACAAATACGTTCTGGATACTGTAGCAGGTTAAACTCCTACTTATCCAGAATCGACCCCGACATACTAAACATATGTCCAGCATGTGAAGGCACCCCGCACGACACTAACCACCTTTCCACATGCTCCATTAAACTCACTCATCTAACACCCCTCTCCCTCTGGGCCCAACCCGTCGAAACAGCTAGTTTCCTGGGCCTACCGTTAGATGAGCTAGACGATGGTGATCAGTGATTACGCTACAGTGACAGGGCACAGGTACTGCTACAATAACAACAACGATCTTACTCAATCATTGCACGCACAGTATCGATATTTTCTGACACATCAATTGATTTTGGCCGACATTCCCGAAATTTGTCAGCGGGTGAACAGCGACCAAGAGAAAATGCATTGTACTAGGTTTTTATAGTGCTAAAGGATGATGCTTGTTCGCCGCATCAGGATTTAATATATCGATGCCTTCTTGCCTTGCTAATCCATGTCGAAAGTCGTTAAAAATAATCGAACGAAAATTTTGACATTTTTAATTTTGTTGCCGATCAGAATTTTTAAAGTCATTGTAAACAAAACTAATTTAGTTCAAATATCAAAATCTTTTAGTGCGTTTTTGGTCAAATATGTTAAACTTTCCAATGGAAACGTCCTGAAAACAGTAAAAAATATCCAAGAACAGATATAGAAATAACAACCCTCGTATACATTTATAGTTGCAATTTTTAATTTAAAAATTTTCCCTTTTGCGTGCTTTCTGATTTAATTGAGATCGAGTATGAGCGTTAGTAGACAACGCATATATAAGGGTGCACTTACATACGAGGTATGGCTATTAAATAACGAGACTGAAGTTGTGAAACATTTGACTTTGATTTAATGGTAAAAGAAGAAGAAGATTTAATTTATATATATCCACATACCTTGTAACAAATATATTCAGTCTCACTATCTAAATATATAATTGGAGCTTACGGGTTGTCCATATTTGACGGACCCGACGGACTTCGATGACTCTTTGAGCCCATTCCAATCGACGAGGCTTGCCCGCAGGCAACAATCTTTGCGACAATTGAATCTTATACGGGAATAAATGCAAATCAATGCGGATAATTCGTTGTAAAGTGGTCCGAGCAATGCCCAACTGCTGAGAACGGCGATTTTGGGATGTCCTTGGCGACGCCTTGGTCGGTTTTGATTTGGCCTCTTTGGATTAGAAAAGGCATCACCAGTCGAAAACATTTTGTACTAACGTTTAATGGTGTTCTTAGAAGGCGCACTTTTCACAAAAACCGTGGGTATTAAAGTAAATTTATGGTAATTTTTTAGACAGCAAACAAAGTTTTAAACTGCCTCAGTTGATATGTCTTCTCCTACCAGTTTTTGCTAGAGATGGCAAAGTTTTCGTTCATTAACTTTTTAGAACGTGTAAAACATGCCCCACGCCTTTAACGTCATTCTGCACTTACTTCCCGTTGATCTTCAAGTTAAATCCATTGCCGTCCAGAGCACTATAAGGCTGAAAGAGGCTGGTCTTTGGAGGCAATCTACTGTAGGTCTTCGTAACATTTTGAGATAGATTTCTCCTTCTCTCTCTCTGTACTTTGTATAGATCTCTCCATCCGCAAATTGGGTTTTGAGGGCTATGACAGGGCTTTATTTCCAAGTAGGCTGGATTGGAAGGAGAGAGTCTGCACGGACTCAGGTTCCTCTGTTTTCACCTACGGATCCAAGATACAATCTTTTGTAATGGTTTTTTCTAAGTTAGCCAATATGTCAGTCTTCTTTAAACTGCCGAAAAGTAGTAGTGTTTTCCAAGCAGAGGCTTTCGCGATCCTTCAAGCATGCAAAATGTTTAGGAATCGCTATTGGGAGGGAGACATAAGACATACAAATCTTTTCCGATAGTAAAGCGGAAGGCAAAGCCTGTATTCACCATGTTGCAGCTCCCTTCTGGTCACTCCTGCAAAGGGAAGATCAAACGTCTTGAATTTTCAGGAAACATTTCCCTTATTTGGGGTGCAGGGTATAGGTACATGGAGGGAAATGAAATTGCCCATGAGCTTGCCAGGAAAGGGTCGACAGAACCGGTTTTAGTTGTCCCCATCTCAGACATCGGTGTTTTTTGGACCGTTGTTAAAGGGAAACTGCACTTTCTTAAAAAAGCGCAAGACAGATGGAGTTCTATCTTATCGAGCGCTATCTCAAAAACACTTTGGCCTCAGTACGACAGAAGCAGGACGCTTTAAGTGCTGGGGGATCCCACGCCACTCAATTTCTAAACTCATAGAGGGGATCACCGGTCACTAGTTGATCAGAACTCATGCGGAGAAGCTTGGACTTCCGTACAACCCCCATTGCAAAAGTTGAGGGAATCCGGCAGAGAAAGAGAGTGTTGAAGATTTTCTCTGCAACTGTCCGGGTCTGGTGGCTAAGCGTTTGAGGTTCCTTAGTGTACCTTCTGGGGGTAGCCTGAGGTAATTATCCAACCTAGATCCCGTTTATATATAGATGGGTTTTCGCAGTTTAAGTTTTGAAATTTTTCGCAGGTAGTGGTCTACATTATGGTGTCAAAACAGCACTCTAGTGCTACTCGCGGTGTACCTGTGGTGCCTACTCTTGCCGTCTAATCCATCTACCTACTTTTATGCTTTTTCTTCTCTTTGAGGTAGAAAGTTTGCTTACGCTTGACTTGGAGTGATGGCTGCTAATGGCTGAATTTTATTACACTATTTTCAACAGCATTCAATGTTTCGATAGACTCATTTTTTGTTGCTTCTGGTTAAAATGGTTGTTGATATTTTCCTATACTGAAAATTTTCGCAATTAAAAAACAAATAAAATTAAGCGAAATACTCGTACTCTGATTTGCTTACAGGAACGAGTGTAACTGCTTTCGAAAGCGAATGTTTCCCAGTTAATTGCGGGGAATCTTTTGCTGATACAGCAACAACAATATTGGGACTGCCTTTCAACAACTATGGCTAATGTGAGAATACACGGAAAATTCGTGTGAAATAATTATATCCAGAATTATATTAACTCGCTTTTAGTAATCTTATCAGAGCATTGTCTCTGAAACTTCTCTCTTCGGTTTTCTTGAATAAATTTTAATACCTGAATATCTCAAAACCAGTTTTCATTTCTAGCGGTTAGGAATTGTCATTAAAATAAATATTTTTTAATTCTACATGAATATTAAACGGTGTATGTGCATATGTATGTATGCATTCTGATAGCAAAGATACCCTGTAGGAATGTATACTAGCACTGGTTTAAAACCTCTCTTCTGACAACTAATGTAATAATATACGAGGACCGTTCAATAAGTTCCCGTAATTGATGACAGAAGGCGTTCCTGAGGAAGTTGGTGATAGCATCGTGTGCTGTCATCTATCGAACAACGGCAAAACAAATTTTAGACTGATTGATAAGTTTGGATTTCGCAGCTATGGTATTTGAGTAAGACGAGTTTCGTGATTTTCGCTAAGATGGAAAAAGACCAGCATTGTTCGGTAATTCGCTGATTGTTTCTGGATGGGAAAACATGCGAGGAGATAAAAGCAAAGTTGGATGATGTCTATGGGAACGCCTTCGTCATCTATGACCAAAGTTAGATATTGGTTCAAGGAATTTAAAAGTGGGCGAACATCCGCTTCTGATCGGAAGCGAGCAGGACGCCCGGCAGACGTGGTTACCGAGGAAATCATTCAAAAAGTCCACGGCATGATTCTCGCTGATCGATGAACGAAAGTGCGCGAAGGCCGACAAGTCGACAGAGGTCATAGATGTGTCGACCGGAACGGCAATTAATATTTTACATGATAAGTTGGCGATGAAAAAATTGTCGGCCCGATGGGTGCCGCAATTGCTCTCAAGCAACAACAAGCGGATGCGACTGTCAACTTCGAAGAAGTGTTTGGCGTAATTTAAACGAGATCCGAAGAATTTTTGCATCGAGTTGTCACCGTTGATGAAACCTGGATTCATCATTGCACACCAGAAACTAAGCAACTATCAAAACAATGGATTTCTCTCGGTGAATCTGCTCCAAAGAAGGCGAAGACAGATCAATCGGGCGGAAGGGTGATGGCGACGATTTTTTTTTGATGCGAACGGCGTCATCTTCATGGATGTTTTAGAAAAAGGAAGTACAATAACTGGAGTTATAGGACCGCTTTCACGACATATTGAAGGAGACATGGCCGCATTTAGCGAAGAAGAAGGTGATATTTCACCACGATAAGGCACTAGCAGATTTATCCGGAGTTGTCGCTGCCAAACTGCATGAATTGCGTGATGAATTGCTGCCGCACACCCCGTATTCACCCGACCTGGCTCCCTGTGACATTTTTCTTTTTTCCAAACATGAAAAAATAGCTCGCAGGAAAAAAAATTAGTTCAAAGGAAGAAGTCATTGCCGAGACAGAGGCGTATTTTGAGGAGTTCGACAAATCCTATTTCTTGAAGGGGTTAAAAAAATTGCCAGAGCGTTGGTAGAAGTGTATCTTTCTAAAAGAGGACAATGTTGAAAAATATTTTTTTTTTTAAAGATGTCTTCATTTCCAGCACGGGGGCTTATTGAACCCCCACGTATACCTATATTTTTCAAATTATTCAAATGCAAAACCTTGAATGTCGCCATATAAAATAAAAAACACCTAAACCACTTTCAAAGAAATCGGCTCATATGTAAGGAACGAAGTGTTTCACAATTGAAAAAAACATTCTAGTTTTGAACTAAAATTATTCCACTATTTCAGGTTTTCCCTGCAGGGCAAACAGAGAGTCCCAAAAGCGATACTCTTGACTTACGAGTATAAAAAATGGAGAATATTAATTAACATTAAGCGCTTTAGAAATTCATTAGAAATTCCAGCTGGTTTGTACTTCAGATTAGTGATTACTAAAAGTCGCAACTTGGGAGTGTTATCTCGGAGATGAAGGGAAATTTGCATCTCTAAACACATGCACAGTTGAGCAGCTTCGTACTGTACACTAAGCAAAAACTAGATTTTTCTAACGCAGTCATACACAACAAACGTAGGAAAGAACCTGTTTTAATAAAAATAGTCTAGCAAATTACAGTTTGTTATTTACTGTGAACTCATTAGTATAATTCTTGCTGAGGTGAAATGGGTTTTTTTGTGCAAACAATTTTTTTAAATTTAATGTTAGTCCCTTACGCTATAATCATCTATTTGAAGCGCTGCTAAGGGAGGAGAGTTAAATTTTGTTTTTTATTATAATTTAATAAAGGCAAGTAAGTCGTGCTTACAAACTCAGCTGATATATCAGAAGTATATTCTCTACCTCTCAGTGAGTTAGAAAATATTCTTATTATTCATTAATCTTATTTCATTATTTATTTAATTTTTCATTATCTAACGAAAGAAGTCCGCCCAAAAGCCGAGGTGGATAACTAACAGCATCAAAAAACTAACCACACGTTTGCGGTCGTCATTAAAACTTGTAGATTATTTGGTGAGACGAGATAACCGCTCAAGCGACTTTGGCTGAGTTTAACGAAGCGCTCCAGTCGTTTCTTTGTCATGCTAACCGGCGCTTGTAGCACACAAGTGAAGCCGAGTCCTTCTCCATCTCATCTTTCGATCGTAGACCAGACCAGACCTCTTCCTCTGCCAGCACCAACTGGTACCGCATCGAACACTTTCAGAGCCGGAGCGTTTGCATCTATTCGAACGACATGAGCCAGCAAACGAAGCCGCTGGATCTTTATTCTCAGCACTATGTCTATGTCGTCGTAAAGCTGATACAGTTCATTGTTTCATCGCCGTTGCCAACGTTCAAAGACAAGAAATCTTCCCAGAACCTTTCTCTCAAACATTCCAGGGGACACCTCATCGAATGCTGTCATCGTCCAAGTTGTTACGCCATACGTTAGGACGGGCATGATGAGAGCCTTGTAGAGTGTAAGTTCTGTTCGTCGAGAGAGGACTTTACTGCTCAGTTTCCTACTTAGTCCAAAGTAGCACTTGTTGGCAAGAGAGTAGCACTACGTTGGATTTCTAGGCTGACATTGTTATAGGTGTTAATGGTGGTTGCTATATAAACGAAACCTTTTACTACTTCAAACTCATTACTCAACAGTTATGTGGGTGTCGATTGAATATAAGAATATGTTTATTTGTTTGATTTTTAAATTGACATTTTCTTCGAATTATTTCTTATCTCTAACTTGTTTTCCTGTTTTTTTACAGCTCCTGTTGCATGTGGTCAAAAAGCTGATACTTTTCTGAGAAACCCGGAATCAAAAACTCCAAATCATAGTTAAATGAATATGAAAAATTAATTGATAATTACATAGAAGAGAAGGGAAATACCCTAAACAAAATACAAATAATTTAATTTCTCAGTAAATAAATAAAACAAAAAAAAAAGAAAAAAAAAAATAAGAGTAACTCTATGATGGAACTAGGGAAATTTTAAAGGTGAGTTATTTTAATGTGATTATTTTTATTAAAATGTATTATGTAAGGGGTTTTTGTAATTATTTCAACCGAATATAACTTTATTTGTTAAAAGGAACATTATTCAAGCAAAATTCCTAGAAATATTACAATTACGTATGCAATTTACATTACGTTTGCTAAACAGTTATTTGTAGGAAATGCTGGTTCTTTCCTTTCTTATATCCTCGCCAGTCTTTAGTAAAAATTTGTGGCGATTGCATTATGAGCAAAAATAAAAGAAAAATTTTAAATACCCGGGCTAGTAAATTCTGGCAATCTTGTTTTAGGTTGACCATACCATGATTGCCATCTGCATCAAACTCCATATCAATATTAAAATTCGTTGGAATTAAAAATATATGAAATTTTTTATTTTATTTGCGACATCAAACTTCTGCTGCAGAAACAGCAAACCTGCTTTCGGTGGTCTGATTTTGTCACATCAATTTTTTTCACATTTTACGTTCCCACGACGGTCTGCTCCACATTAACGGAACGACCCAGCAGCATTCCCCCTGCATGTATGTGGTATCTTAGTGTTCCTATAATAACAACAACAAGTTTTAGGAACAATTCAAAGAAAGTAAAGCGTGAAGACAAAGTCCTCCCTGGAAAACATTAAACAGTAACTGATGAACAACACGTTAATAAAGTCAAAGACCTGGAGCTCAAAAATCATCGATTAATAATTGGAGACCTCGGTTATACTGTTACCATAACACAGTTTTGAAAGTTTTGCTTTTTAATTTAAAAAAATTGGGTTTTGTTGAAGGGTGTAACTTTTGTATTTTAAATAAGTAGATTTAAATTGATGCAAATGCTCCGGCTCTGAAAGTATTCGATGCGGTGCCAGCTGGTGATAGCAGAGGAAGAGAAATGTCTCCTCTGCGATGGAAAGATCAGGTGGAGAAAGACTTGGCTTTACTTGGCGTGTCCAACTGACGCCGGTTAGCACGAGAAAGAGGAGGTCAAACTGTCCCTCAAGGGACACCCACCAATTCCGACGGCAAACAATATCAAAATTTTGGGTGTAACCTTCGACAATTTGCTCTCCTTGCCAGCGCACACAACCGCAATTGCCACTAAGATCCAAAATCGCAACAAGGTCCTCAAATCGCTTGCCGGCAGCACTTGGGGCAAAGACAAAGAACTGTTGCTATCGACATTTAAGACAATTGTTCGCCCGGTTCTAAACTATGCTACGCCTGTCTGGTCACCTGGAACTAGTGACACGCTGTAGATAAAGCTACAGACATGCCAAAATACTGCCATTTGAACACCGACCGGTTGCCTCCTGATGTCCCCTATTCAACACCTTTACAATGAGGCTCTAATGCACTCTGTAATGGAGCACAATAAACTGCTCAGCAAGCAGTTCCTGCTAGGGTGCTACAGTAGGTTTCATCCTTGTAGACACCTACTTGTGCTAGAGTAGCATTCTAGGCACGGCAGGAAACACCTTTTAAACTATGCCGACGAGATCCAGGACAAAACTGACAGAAATTTACTGGACCACACAGTGTTTAGACAGTCAATAAACGACATTCACCGGGAGACCGTCATCACCTTCTTAACTTCCCGTCCTGTGAAAACCGTAATCGGAGTCCAACCACCACCTATTGCAGATGAAGAGCTCCAGCTTCCCCGTGAGACACGCGTAACACTGGCACAATTACGTTCGTACTTATCCACAATTGATCCCGACATACCAAACATATGTCCGGCATGTGAAGGTAGCCCGCACGACACTAACCACCTTTTCACATGCCCTCTAAAACCTACTCATCTAACACCCCTCTCCCTCTGGACCCAACCCGTCAAAACAGCATGTTTCCTGGGCCTACCTTTAGATGAGTCAGACGAAGACGATCGGTGATATACCCTACACTGACGGGGCTTCTACTACTGTTAAAACAACAGAAGAAACAAGAAGAAAATTTCTTTTTTTATTTTTATTTTAAAGAGAGTTGCATTTAGTTGCATAGCTTAATTTGCGGCCATTTTTTAATCTCAAGAGTTAAATTTTTCTGCACAGTGTAGCTCTTTTATTTTGAAAAGAGATGGATTTTGTTTTACGGTGTTGTTTTTTAGTTTAAAAAATTGGAGTTTTGTTGTGCGTTGTAATGCTATTATTTTGGAAAAAGTAGGTTTTTGTTCTACAGGGAAACTTTTTTATTTTAGAAAAAGTTGGGTTGTTTTCAACAGTGTTGGTAGTACAACTATTTAATTTTAGAAAAATTCCGATTTTGTTGTAGTATGCAACTTTTATATTTCGGAATAGTTGGTTTTTGTTACACAGTGTATTTTTTTTTTATTTTAGAAAAAGTTTAGATTTGTTCCATTAATTTGAGGATATAGTGTATGTAAACATATTTTAATAAGTTAAATTATTTGTACAGTGTAACCTTAGAAAAAATTCAATTTTGTTGCAGTGTGCAACTGTTTTATTTCAGGAAAGTTGGATTTTGGGTTTACAGTGCAACTTTTTTATTTTGAAAAATTTGGTTTTTGTTTCACAGTGTAACTTTTTAAATTAAAAAGTTAAATTTTGTTGTACAGTCTAATTTTTTTATTTTGGAAAAAGTTGTTTTTTGTTGTACAGTGTAACTTTCTAATTTTAAAATAGTGTATTTCGTTATACGGTGTTACTTCTCCATTTTTTTTTTGTTTTTTTTTTTAATAAGAAACTTGAATTGTGTTGTGTAGTGTAACATTTTTAATTTAAAAATTTTTAGGTCTTGCTGTTAATTGCGACTTATTATTTTGTGCTACATTTTGGTGTTCAAAATGATTTATTTTGTTGTACAGTGTAACTTTTTTAATTATTTTTTTTTTGCGAATTTACATATAATAACAAATAAGATTAATTTTGAATGACTTTTTACAAATATAGTAACAGAAATTAGAAACTTTTTGAAAGACGTTGTGGTTAAAACTATGAAACTTTATAACTAAAAAACTAACTGAATTATTAGCTGCCCAGTTGTGTAGGCTGCCGCCGTAACTGAATGATTTGGTGCGTGACTACCATTCCGAATTCAGAGAGAACTTAGGTTCCAATCTCGTTGAAACACCAAAATTAACAAAATGTGCAAACCACAAATAGAAGGGGAAGCTCGGCCAAACACATGGGTGTACGCGCCAATTATATATATATATGTACATATATAACTGTGTAGGCACTTCGATAGAAGATATAAATTTTCAAATCATATTGCCATTAGACCCAAATCGGCTTTTACCACAGTATTAATATTCCCACCAATAAACCTATGACATATTCCGTCGATAGAATTAGTTTTTCCAAAAAATGTATGTACGTGTAATGCGCTTGAACCAAAACAATTTCCGGAAAACTTATTTCAATGCCAAAATACTACTGAGTACAAATTTAGTTTAAATAAAAATTGATTCTGCTTACTTATTCTGGCACAACTACAAAGTGTGGGGCTTCTTCTGATTTTGTACAAACATTTTCTTTGATTTTAAACTCTTTCTGAAATTTACCACAATCAAAAGTCTTTCACTTGCACAATTTGCACCTAAGCACGATTACACTAGAATTTCGCGCATATTTCAAGGTGGTTATTGCAAATTTTTTAACTTC
The DNA here is from genome assembly GCA_037575425.1 of Anastrepha fraterculus. Classification (NCBI taxonomy): domain Eukaryota; kingdom Metazoa; phylum Arthropoda; class Insecta; order Diptera; family Tephritidae; genus Anastrepha; species Anastrepha fraterculus. Next base: position 23,023 of record JAYXIM010023341.1, on the reverse strand, counting down.
AATCAACTGACACAAATGAAACATGGCATCATTATTCATATTTGCCCCTGAAGAAAACTTATGGAAAAGTAAAAATCTAACGCAAAGTTTCTTACAACTGAGCTGCGGCACATGTTAAGTTCAGCTGCTTCGCATACCGCATGATTGCCGCCGTAGCCAGTTTAAAGAGTCACCATCCGAGAAGTGCACACGTGTGTTGGTGTGCTCATTGCGGAGTGTTTTATTTAACCACATTTTTGCTATCATTTTGCAAGCTATGCAGACGCACAGCTTCGCTGCGCAAGGAACTTTGAGATTGTTCAACAGGAAGGCAAGACGGTGGTGATACTTCCTCGCTAGGGCAAGCCAAATTTTCCTTGTGCATGGCATTGCAGCTGAATTCACTGCGCTCACACACTCACGCCCTCTGCCTCTGTCCCCGTTTCTTTCCGATAGTTCTTCCAGGTGCATGCATCTACGCAAGCCATATTTCTTCTATCTCAAGCGTTGTAAGATTAATGGCCCCTCAGCTTGAAACTAGTAGCGACCGCTGTTGCTACACTTGTGTGACTTGCTATCAAATTTTGTATGTATATGTGTATGTGTATGTGTACATTAACATTTGTTTGCGCCGCGCATATCACCTTCATTTTTATTGTAAATGTTCATATATTCGGTTGAGTCATAAATTAAGTTACAGTCTCAATCACTGAAATGTGAACAACTAAAATATAATCTCGCTTAGAGATACAACATATGAATAGCATTTTTGTCTTAAATATATAAAAAGGTTTTCAATAAGAGGTGTTATTTTGATATTCAAAGAAAAACGCTATTTTTTTAATATAAATAATCGGATGTTTATTTGATTATAAAGAGGAAGGTATACCGTTAATACGGTTAATAGGAAAATGACATCAGGGAAATTACCACCACGACCACGCTTACAGGACAATATCTCGAATTGAAAAGTGGCTGCCCTATATCCTCGATAACCTCGCGAATTCCATGTTTCAGGTCTTGAATCGACCCTGGGCTGTTGGCGTAAACCTTCTCTTTCACGTGGCCTCAAAGAAAAAAGTCACAAGGTGTTAAATCACAAGACCTCGGTGGCTAATTGTGATCGAGGGATAACACGATCCCGTAAAAGATCAATGGTTTCGTTGATTGGGTGGCACGTAGCGCCGTCTTGTTGAAAATAAACGTTGTCCAGACCAATACCAACCAATTTCGGTCACAAAAATCCTTAATCATCTCTCGATAGCCTGTTATTGGAAAACCTTTATATATCTTTTTAAATTTGTTTACTTAGGATACATTTAATACATACAAGAAATATTTAAGCCTATTTTTTTTAAATTTACAAAAATTATCTTAAATTGTAAAATATGGAAAATAAAAGACGTTACCCGAATGAACCGGATTTTTATCCCTCTAAGGGCTCCAGCACTCCAACAGCATTATAGGAAATATTTTATAGCGTAAATATGTTCGTACAACAACAACAATAACCAATATTATTATTTTCGTCGTAGCCGAATGGTAGAACCCAGTTTCGAGACACGCTGTAGGCAATAAAAACCGAAATGACAGAATGTTATTTATCTAACAGCGATCGCCCTGGTAGACAATAACTAACCTCCGATTGTATTTCGGCCATGAAAAAGTTCCTCCTAAAAAACTATCTGCCCTTCCGTCGCGGATTAAAACTTTAGGTTCTTCCATACGTGGAGAAACATTCAGACGTACACCACAATGTCAGGAGTCCGTGATTATTAACTGCTTGTTCATAGATAATTTGATGCAGTCCGTAAAGGGTATTGGTCCAAGATCTTAAAGTGCTCTGATTTAGTTCAATTTAATTCAATTGTGATATCATTGAGTTTATTTCAAGTTAAATAAAAAAATAATTGGCGCATCCACTTCTGTTAAGTGTTTTCCCGAACTCCTATTCCTATTTGTGGCGTGCGTCTTGATGTTGTTCCACAAATGGAGGGACTTACAGTTTCAAGCCGACTCCAAGCGGCAGATAATTTTTTATGAGACACTTTTTCATGACAGAAATACACTCAGAGGCTTGCATTGCTTCCCAATCTTTTAGCACGATGAATACTTCTCCTTTATCTTAGACATAGTACAGCTCTGGACCTATAAATCGAATTTATGGAGTTCTGATTTATCGTGCGTTATCTCAAAATCGGTTTGACCTTAGTAGGACAGAAGCAGGACGCTTAAAGTTCTGGGGATCTCACGCTAGTCAATTTCCAAACTTATAGCGGGGATCACCGGTCACTAGCTGATCGGAACTTATGCGGAGAAGCTTGGACTTTCGTACAACCCCCATTGCAGAAGTTGTGTAGAGTCGGTGGAGAATGAAACTGGCTGTAGGTGGTTTTTCTTCCTTTAAGTTTTCGAGATTTTTTCCGGGTAGTGATCTACAATATAGTATCAAAACGCCACTCGTGTGCTACTTATAGTGTACCCGTGGTGCTCTTGCTCTAATCTACCTATCTACCTAATCGAACTGAGTGTAATTTTGTTGCATTTTTTAAGTCAAAAATTGGTGGTTTGTATGTCGTCGACTTACGCATTCCATGCCAATTTCTACAACAATGTTTTCTATAAATTTCCCTCTTTCGTTCTCCGCACTGTGAGTTAATTCGCAGCAATAGTTTATCTCTCCTAGAACTTCCCTCTTCGTGGTTGCTGAGTCCATTTTTCATTTACTTAATCCAACACTGTTTTAGGTTAGGTTAAGTTAATCAGGTTGCTTGTTTAACATAAGACCCATTGTGATACCTGCATTTGTGTTCTTTCCCCTAACTAAGTTGCTAAAACCACATAGATCTTTTTAAGAAGGTAACTAGTCCCTCCAGTGAGACATTTTGCAAATTTCCAAAGTCCTCAAAGAAATAAACGCCAGGATATTTCGCACGGCTTCTTTGAAGTGCAGGACATTCACAGGTAAGGTGTTGTATCAACTCAATTTCTTCTTTATCTCCACAACTCCTGCAGAAGTCATAATATAGCAATCAAGTCCCGATGTTGGTAGTTGGTCTGTTGAATCCAAGCAGACATTTTGTCCTTTTACGATTCAGTTTTGGCTAGAGCGCTTTGCAGACCCTGCAGTTAGTAGTCAGCGACCACATTCTACTGATTTCCGCGATTACGTTCAGGTCAATCGCAGTGCATAACTCGTTTAGAAGAATGCTGATGTGCTCCACCATTCGCTGAAGCTCAAACTCAGAGCCTATCCTTGCACACTCATCCGCCTTTTCATTTCTCTCTACTCCAGAGTGGCCGGGAACCCGACAAAGTGTGGTGTTGTGTGGTTTGATTAGCGAGAGCGACCTCCTGCGTATCTTGAATTGATACGCGTTGAAGCCAGTACGCTGATCGTAGCTTGACTATCAACAGAAATGGTAGGTTCGCTGAAGGTAAGTCTATCAGTCTTATCGTTTTTGCTGCTTGGTCGAAGCGTAGATCTCAGCTTGGTAGATGCTGCGCTCTCACTGTCTTCATTTGTTCAAAAGAATCTCTGCTAGCAGACTTGCCAACATTTCTCTCTAACTTCCTAAATACTGAATTTTTTTAAGCAAATTAAAAATTTAGTTATTTTCCTTTTAATTCATAATTCTTAAATTTTGCATTCTACAAATTTCCAACCACTTACCGCGAAAGATTTACCAATAATGACTTTCAACACTTGCCCCCTAAATATCCTTACTTCAGTATCCGCAACTGTATAGTTTTACACAAAGCGGGAATATATTTTCTAGGACTTGAATGTCTGCAGGCATCGCTACCTGATATACTAGGCGAGCCATACCAAATTCACAGCTGCCTTTCCCTTTTGCATATTATTCCGCTTTAGTTTTGTAGTTTATTTTAGCGTTTACTTAAATGGTAGCTTAAAAGTTTATGATGGGCATCATTGTGGAGAGAGGCACTTGTAGCTAAAAGAGTGAAAGTGTAATAATTTCATTATTTTATGCTTCCATGTGCATATTTCTACTTTTATCGTACATATCTGAAAATAAATCTAACTGCTTGCATTTTGGTAGGTATGTATATATGTATGAGTTTAATAGCGGCACTAATGTAAGCGTACGCTTTTAATTTCCCTATTTTTTACTAGAAATGCAGGTCTTAGCAACTTTTGGTAATAAAAAAAAAAAAATAATTCATTGTAGCTATGGAAACAATAAAGTTACCATTCACATTTTATATGCCTGCATGTTTTACTTTAAACCATTTTTGGTAAATTGTGCCATAGTTAGTGCATTTTTTTTGAGGTTTTATAAAGCAAACTTTAATCATTTTAACGACTTAGTTTCACTGCTTGTTAAAGAAAAACTAATTTTTGCAACATTAGGTTTTTTTTGGACTTGATATACATAAACAAAAATAAAATAATTCTAAAATAACAAAAATATAACTCTTTTCATTTACATTTAGATTTGCTTTTTTAAAAGAAGATTTCCATTTATTATTTTAAAACGGGCAATTTTATTGGAAATATTATTCTTAGTGAAAAGTGAGTGAGTTTCAGTTAAGAAAATAATTTATTTATCAAAGTTTGCTCTACTTTCTTTTAAGTAATTGCCTTTAGTGGTAAAAATAAATATTGTTTTTATATTTTTGTATGCGTATTTTGAAGTAATATTTTTTGTTTGTTTCTCCAATCGCTTGGTTTCATTTTTCCCACTCTTATGTACACAGACTCTACGTACAAACACCACGTTGCTAAATTCTACAGACATTTCAATTTCATTTAAAAATTCTTTTTCTACAAAATTTATTTTATCTCCTTGCAAGATACGCCAAATCTCAGCATAAACTTCTCAATTTACAGACGCATAAAATTTTGCATAAATGCAGCAAAAAAGTTAGATAGAGAGAATAACATACAAAGGCATTTTTAGCATGCAAAAGGCAGCGGTCATCAATATTCTATACTTCTACACAACCCAACATAACTACAGTATCTGTTCAACTTATTAGAAATGATGTGAAATTACCAGCGGTCGACTGTGCTCGTTTCCCTCTGTATGTATTTAGTTTGTGATTTCTATCACGGCTTCAAGACGTCTTTCGTCGCTAAAGTTGATTTGTAAAAAAGAAACGACTTCAATGCATCGTTTTTTGATATAAAGGTTAAAAGTAGTTTTCAATAATCTTACTTAGCTCCAATAGGTTGAGAAGTCGTGGTGTTTATGAAGTTAAGCTCAGTAAGCGTGTCAAAACAAGAAAGTAATACCTCATAAATTAATATTGTATTATTTTTTAACTGTGGAGATAAGTTTTCTGTTATAAGCAACCGAAAGAATTTTCTGATCTCGCCATATGCGATATTCTGAGGTAGGCAACAATTTTCTGAGCCCATCAGAATCAAAAGAAAGCGACAGATGAAACTGTTTACGGTTAATAAACTTTAGGATACATCGGCGATTAAATATTAAATTAGAACTTTTCGAATTAAACCGATGGCATTGGTGCAAAGTCGTCCCGAAAGATGGCTTCACAAGTATGCCCATATTGTTCTTGTACGACGGGCACGATAAAATTGGTTACAGATTCTTTAAAATGTTTCGCTGGAAATCGATAGACATAAACGATCGTTGCAGTGCAAATTAAATCCATTTTACTGGTGCAAATGAAATCTACTTTCACCAAGGACCAGTTACGGATGTGCTTTTTTTTTAATTTTTGCTATTCTCTCTATTCATATTTTTTGATATTCTCTCAAATTCATTATTGCCCCTTGTTTTTTGTCTTTCAATTCTTTTATTGGTTATAGGTCTGCCCATAATTTTCTGCTGACCAACCGTTCAATTTTTCTTCTTTCAGCATATTGCACCTCGCAAAAGCACCTTGATCAAAATGTTCCCTGAACAACCGTCAGGGGACGATCTAAGTCATATCTTTTAGTAGTTGTCTCGTACTCTGCCCTTTCCATAATATAAAGTTATTCTATATTTTATCCGTCCATTTTTTTTTATACTTTTGTAGCACCTCATTTCGGAAGCAAATGTTTTACATCCATATAAAAGAGGGTCGGCCACACATAATATTTAAGAAATCTATTTTCTAGCTAAATAGTTTTGCCTTGATTTTTCAGTGCATTTTTTATACTATTAAATTTCTATTCTGTCGTTGATTTCGTTTTCATTTTCCCAATTGTCATTCAGCCAGCTGCTAAGATATTTCAAGTTTTGTAATATCTCGCTTTATTCTTCATCTTGTTCTTGTTCTTCTTGACAGGTTCGATAATCGCTTAAGGGACTTTGACCGAGTTTAACAAATCACGCCAGTCTTTCCAAAGCAAAGAAGGCATTCCTCTTTCTTTCAGAGCCGGGGTGTCTCGAACGTCATGATCTAGCCAGCGGTGCCGCTTGGTGTGTATTCACTGCGCCATATTTATCCTTATTTGTGGAACAACATCAAGACGCATACCACAAATAGGGAGAGGAGCTCTGCCAAATACCCAAACCGGGTGTAAGCGTCGCTGTAAACCACATCCAATTTATAATTCCATCGCCTGCGATACTCGCCATTGCCAACGTGCAAAAGTCCAAAAAATCTTGCTCCGAATCTTTCTCTCGAATATTTCAAGAGACGACTTATTGGATTCATCGGATGTTGTTATCGTCCAAACTTCTATGCTATGCAATAGGATGGGTATGATGACAAACTTATAAAGTGCTTGTTTTGTTCATCGAGAGAGGTCTTCACTAGTCAATTGCCTACTTAGTCCAAAGTACAGGAAAAGCCCTAGCCTTGAAACCTTTTGGAACCTGAACTGGTACAATATTTTTTTATCCTGCTTACTCCTTTGAGGAGAATAGAGCCTCTACAAGACTTCTCCAACGTACGCGATTAGATGGTATTGTCTTAGCATTGTCGCATCTTATGTTTACGGAGGATAAGTCATGGAGGATGATACAAATTTACATAAACATAAGAACACGTCTTGATTTCCGTGCTTGCTACGTTACCGGAATGACCTGGATTTATATCTGGCCAAGGACTGTCACTTCGGCGGCATTCGCCGTACACGTATGGAGAATGTTTATGCTGCTACAACAACAACAACAACAATCATATCTTGATAGGCGTCTCGACCTCTTTGGATAGGCATTTGTGTGTGAAATAGAAACTCTCTTGTTCCTAGGCCTTTTCTAAACCTAAAAACCTAAACTAAGAGAGATGCAGCTCTTCATATAATGTGAATTTTATAATAAACTCTTCTTCTATCCTTCTCCTTGATTCGGGCGATAACTGCTTACGCGATTTTGGCCGAGTGTAACAAAGAGCGCCAGTCGTTTCTTTCTCGTGCTAATTGGCGCCAGTTGGACACACCAAGTGAAACCAAGTCCTTCTCCACCTGTTCTTTCCAACGCAGAGGAGGCCTTCCTCTTCCTCTACTACCACCAGCTGGAATCGCGTCGAATTCTTTCATAACCGGAGCGTTTGCATCCATTCGGATGACATGGCTCAGCCAACGAAGCCGCTAGACCTTTATTCGCTGCGTTATGTCTATATAATAAGTTCTACCATTCTTAATTCGTTGGACAGATACTGTAATTGTACAGAGATTTGCATGAAAATGTTCGAATATCTCTCAAAAACTTCGTCATCAGAGCTTCGGGCTGAAAAAAATGATTGTACGTATATATGTATGTATATACTATAAATATATATATAGATATATATAGAAAAGTTCCACAAACGTGTGCCATGCATTTTGTTTTTATTTATTTGTTTTCTATTTTACATATTTTTAATACCAAACTCACCCATTCCCATGTTTTTTTTTCTTTCTTTGCACCTTCATTTGTTTTTCTGTACTTTTTTCGTTTTATTTGTGTCAACTTCGCATCGCTGTGATATTATTTGTAGTGCAGCTTTTTTGACGCGCTATTGCGTCTCTATTTCGTATGAATAACCTGCATGAATACTTATTATTTCGAGCTATTTGTTGATGCTTTTATTATTCTATAGCAATAGGTTTACCGTGCTTACTTTTTTTTTGCTCTTTCGTGCTCTGCTTTCCAGATTTTTACCTAGTTTAGGTTTTGTTTGGATCTCCTTGGTTTCTCCTTCTATCTGCCCTGCTGATGGTTTTGTCTTTGTCGAAAAAACCAAGCCTTCATCAGCTCTCGCATCAACTGTGGGCGCTGCAGCACCGCTGCCCCTCATCACTCATTCCCCAGTCGCGGCGCTCCATTCGTCTCATTTGCACGTAAACTATTGTTATTTGCTCTTTTTTGAGCTGCCGTTTTTTTTTATCCGCTTACTTTTCTTATTTTCGCTCGCATGCAATACACCGAGCAGCCGACCGACCGACCGACCGACCTGCTTCTATATTTATTTGTTTTCACTACTAACACGCTTCTATTATTATTTATTTATTGGAGCATTCCATACACGTAACACTCAGGTATGGTGTGTGTGTGTGTAGGTATGTGTGAATATTTTTTAGCGACTATTCATTCAACCTTTGTTCGAGAGAAAATAGAGCTACTCAAACCACTTTGCCATTAGCCTGATTCTATTTGGGTATTCGATTTACTTACAAACATGCATTCCGCCCAAACATATTTACAATGGGATGGAGACATCCATATATTTATAAGCTCTTACATACATACATACATACGTGCATACATAAATACTTACACTTTAGTTGTGTGGTTACAATGGCTTGCACGCTTAGAAAAGACTGCCCTCCCCGTTAGTAGTGCAACTACTGCTGTTGCTTATTCTTCTCGCTCTTTCACTTTTTCACCTTTACCCCTCTAATTCTCTTCATTCTCACCGTGAAATACCTGCACTATACATTTAGTCACACCCATACACACATACACATATGTAGATATGCACACAATGTCTATATTTACCTTTTTTGTTATTTCCGTCCTTTTATGGCTATGTTTAGGTTGCAAGATGAGCATTCTTACAAGCTTGTAAGCAGCAAGAAATTGCAAAGGATGTTTGCACACATTTACAAATACAACATACTTGCATAGATACTCACACACTTACATATTTTGTGATAGAATCCCTAAACATGCCGGAAGTTATTCTATGCAGCTTTTGTGTTTTGTTACTCTTAGGTAATGTATTTTCAGGTTTATCCCTTGCATATGTATGCGTATGTGTGTGTGTATATATTTATGTTGTCATTGCTTTAAGGTTAATTTTTGTTCCAATTGCTGCTTCCTTTAATATTCCTTAAGTTGATTTCTTTGCTTGCGTGTGTGTGTGGCGTCTGTGTTTGTTGTTTAATATAAAATATCCAGCAGGCATTTGAAGAATGTGTGAAGTCTCACATAAAAGCATGCGACACAAGTGCTCTTGAACCTACTATATTATTAAGGAAATATAAAATTTCACACAATATTGCTTCACTTACTTCATTTTCTATTCATGGAATTAGGTAAACTGAATTTTGAAAGGTTTATGATTGAAAATGTCTCCCTTTTCTTGCATACATTTTTCAATTACAGTTCTGTTCATTGAATTACGAGCGATAAGAAAAAATTAAGTCACACGAAAAGTTTTGAGCATTTTTTCAATTTATTTCGTAGCTGCAATTAGAAACCTCGGCCGCCGTAGACCAATTAGTTGGTGCGTGACTAGCATTCGGAGTAGCTAGGTTCGAATCTCCGTCCATGAAAAATAAAGGTTTTTCGTAATAGCCGTTCGAAGTCGGCTTTAAACTGTAGGTCAGTCCATTTGGGGAGCAACTTTAGGGCGCACACCTAACATAAGTGATTATTTATTTATTAACTAACAACACCAAAATTAACAAAATGTCTAAGCGGTCGGCCCTCGCAAGGCAATGGCGAGCCTCCGAGTGCATCTATGAAAGCTCCTCATAAAAAAGCTCCTCATAAAAAATATCTGCCATTCGGAATCCCTCCAATTGTGGAACAACAATAGGACGCACACCACAAATAAGAGGAGGAGCTCGACCAAACACGTAATAGAAGTGGACGCACCAATTATTTATTTATCAATTAACAACACCGGTGCACGAAGCACCAAAAAGGTTTTTTTTTGGAACGTTTTTTTCTAATAGCATTTAACCATCGGTAGGCAATAAGCTCGGAGAGCTTATTTCTGCCATGAAAAGCCATTTGCCGTTCGTAGTAGACTTAAAACTGTAGGTCCTAATAAGTCAAATACCCAATAAAGGGTGTAAGCGCCATTTATATATATAACTAACAAGGATAGAAGAAGAAGAATAAAGAAGATTCACCTCTAACATCCACCTTTCTTCAATAATTGTTGCCCATTTTAAAGAGAATTTAATAATTCCGTGATGGAAGAAGCTCTTGCTACGATCGGTGAGAAAACACTAGACCAGCTCATTTTTACAAGCTTCTCTTGATGAAGAAAAATTTTCTAATGACCGATGCCAGTTCTGGACTATACAGCGAATGCGTCGCAACCTTCCATCTTAGCTGTAGCAGTTTCTAGCGCTTCGTTAAAAGTGTGCGCGGCCTGTCTGATGGCACACAACAACCTTTCTATTAGCCAATTCTGGTGGCTTCTAATTGATTTCCTACTTCAATATCGCCAGCTATTGACAGTAGCGGTCTGAGATGAGTGGTGGATGGGATGGTGGCAGCAGAGAGTTGTTTATTACCTTCGCATCCCACCAAGCACACGAACTTCAAAAAACTGACTATGCACTAATTCGAGTAATGGTATTGTTGTTGTAGCAGTTTATCAAGCACTGCCCTGCCGGCACGGTGAAGTCGTCGTCAGTCTCATCTAACGATAGGCTCAGGAAACAAACGGATTCGGCGGAACGGGCTTGATGAGCGCTTAGGCCGGCAGACCGCGTTTTACCAGCGATCTTTTTCGGCTGTTCTTCTCGTAGCAGATCAAATTTTCAACTTCGTTAAGTTTCAGCAAAAAATCGAAAAAAGGATTAATATCTGTATATGGTGAGTTTAAGGAGTCAAATTTGTTCTTTATTTTTTTAATTTAAAGTTATTTAGTTTGTTTTTAACACACTTTTATTAGGTCGGGTTGTATGTATGTATGTATGTATGTATGTATGTATGTATGTATGTATGTATGTATGTATGTATGTATGTATGTATGTATGCATGTATGTATTTATGTATGTATGTATGTATGTAACGGAATCTTTGAGCTTAATTTTCACTGGCTTCTAAAAATCTGATCGACTTGAAATTTTGCACACCTATCAAGGACCGATGACAATGTAATAATTTGATAAAAGTTTTCCATTATCCTTATTAGGATTGCCAGGATTAATATTTTCTTTTTTTTACCTGTGGGCAAAAAGTAAGGTGAATTTGGTTGTAAAATGAAAAATCTTTTTTTATTCTTGTAAATCAGTTTCTCAGGCTCCCTCCACGAAATAAGTTCTTCATCCCGATTATTTCTTTATCACGGCCGATAACTGCATAGCTTTAGACTCACAGTCTATAAGAAAGGAATTAAATATAACACGAATATATCGAATCATTTATTCACTGACTGCAATGATAACAATAATTTTCATTCATAATAAACAAAAAATAGTTTAAAGAAACTAAAAAACACGCTTTTTTGCTAATCGAACTAAAAAGTAGAAAATAAAAAATAGTTTAAAAAAACTAAAAAACACGCTTTTATTGCTAATCGAACTAAAAAGTATAAAATAAATTTTAATGACAATGACAAACTCTAATTTGAATTACTCTATTTGTATCTTAATTGTTGTTATAATTTTGTTCTGAGGTAGTTGACTATGACTGATCGTTCGATTTGCTATTACTTCATTATAGGTATCTTTGTTATTAAAATTTATTTTCTACTTTTTAGTTCGATTAGCAATAAAAGCGTGTTTTTTAGTTTTTTTAAACTATTTTTTATTTTAGGATGAGAGAGATGCCATTGTGTGCTGGGGAAATTTTAAACAGCGAGAATTATCCACCACTCAAAAATTGAGGGAGTAAATTGAGCATTGAACGTTCATTTTGTGACGGGGAAGTTTTAGCTAGCAAAAGTTAACAATCAATCTAAAAGTATATTATTATTATTAGAAGGCCATTACGCACTGCGACTAGAGCTGATCTATTGTGAAAGGCCTATTTTGTAACCCAAGAGTTTTAGGCTTTTTAAAATTTTTACCACAATTTTGGGTTTGTTGTTCCAAAGATTGCATGGAGATACTACGATACCACCAAGGTGGTGAAGTCTCTGTCTGCCCAACGCAGGACATTCACAAAGCACATATTCTGAGCTTTCTATGTCCATTTCGCAAACGCGGCAGACATTGGTCTCAGATAGACCAATATTATTTAGATGGTACCCCAGGCTGCAGTGACCTGTAAGGTATCCTGTTAAAAGACGCAGATCTACCCTGTTTAGTGAGAGAAGTTTGTCAGATATTCCTTTGTTGGGACTTAGAAATAGTTTGGCTTGACGCTGACCGGCACAGTTTAGCCAGTGTGCGGCAAGTTTTCTTTCTTCCCATTTCCTAAGGAATTCATTAATGTGGCCTTTTGTCAGTCCACAGAAAGGCTCAGGACCAGTAAGTTGCATATTTGCTCCTTGTTTTGCAAGGTCATCAGCCATTTCATTTCCCTCATGTCCTTCATGTCCCGGAATCCAGCATAGTGTTACTATGTTGAGGTTTCCTAACGTGTTTAGAAGGTTTAGGCAATCATTTACCAATTTAGAGGTGATAGTTGTTGATAGAAGGGCTTTTAGAGCCGCTTGGCATCGGAATCGATTTTTTGAATTTGGGCCCATTGATTCCTGCCCCTGTTCTACCATTTTCCAATTTGGACCCATCAGTAAACCATAGCTGGTAGCCAGGTTTGAAAGTGATAGAGTTAGTTTTCCAGTCTGTTCGTTCATTAATTATAACTTGGAAGTTCCTGAAGAGTATTGGTTTGGGTGATAGTATATCATCCCTATGAAGAATGGGACTATGTAGGAAGTCTTCCAAGATCTTTAAATGTCCTTTCACATTCCCACTTTTAAGTTCAGATATACCTTTTAATCTTAAAACACTCGAGCGAGCTTCCCTTTCAATTAGAATTGGAAGCGGTGGTATGTTCAGGAGCACACCGAATGCATCCGTGGGACATGTTTTCATAGCCCCTGTAATACCAACACATATTAGGCGATGCAGTTTGCTTAATTCGTTTGCTGCCTTTCTTTGCTTGACCATGGGCCACCATACTAAGGATGCATAAGTGATTATGGGTTTCAGAACTGTGGTGAATGTCCAGAAGGTCATTCTAGGGTTTAGTCCCCATGTCTTACCAAAAAGCCTTGTACAGGCAAAGAATGGCCTTGTGGCTTTTGAAGTAAATCTCTCAATATGGGAATTCCACGTAAGCGTTTTGTCAAGACTGACGCCAAGATAGTTCGCTTTTATCGAGAGTTGAAGTGTTGTTCCATTAAGGTTCGGACATTTGAGATTTATGTTCCTTCTCCTAGTAAACGGTACAAGTGTTGTTTTGGATGGGTTGATGGAGAGCCCTTTTTCCACTTTTCATGCTTTACCCGAACGAAGGTGGAAGCAATGAACTACATGTATTACAACAAAAAACACATGTCCGTCGTACAAAATCCAAAGGACGAATCAGCTGTTAGGATGTTTTCGACCAAGCATTTGGCGCATCACTGCTACCCTTACAGTTCATTGGAAGGTAGGGAGTCATGCAACCAACCTCAACCTCCCCTTCAATACCATCTGCAGAAGCTGTCAAGCGGAAGGGAGGAAGGGCTAGCTAGGACACGACTTCGCTCTTTCGGCAAGCCTTTCTTACAGCAAATTAAGGAAATCTCAGACATCGAGATAAAAGATTTGCTATTATACTTAGATCTCACTAAATGAATCTAACTGAGAAAAAAAAAAAAAAACAAGACACGATTACACGAGGGCAGTGGTAGTAAAACGGTGCTGGATTACGGATTAGGATTATTTTAGTAGAAATGCTGAACCACTTCAACAACAACAACAAATCATATTTATGATAGTTCTGTTATTAAAATTAACTAAAATCAAAATATGTGCCCCTACAAATCTCACACGCCTATGAAATCTTACGATATGTAAAAAAATATTTGCTTTAAAATTTCGACCCGTACTTCACTCAGTGTATGTATGTACATATATGCATGCAAGCGCACACCGCGAATTAATTTATTTTACTTAAAACATCCATACTCGAACGATATCTCATATAAGATTACACTTCAATCCAGCTTCACACGCGTAAAATCTCATTTTGTAAAACAACAAAAGAAAACACAACGAAAAACAAAACTCATCCACTTCCAGAAAGATTTTCACCACAAATTACTTCATTCGTGGCTAGTAACAAAACCCAAAAAAAGCAGACAAAATACGCCGCCCATGGGACCAATTAGCTATGTGGTTCACAAAGAAAGTCTACAAAAAGTCTACCTTTAATGGTAATCGCAAGACAAAAACAAAAAAAAAGCAACTGAAGACGCTCCGGCCGGCGCCTGTTGTTTTGATTAGTCTCTCTCGCCCTACTGGCCAGCCGTCTATTTGCCGCAAAGCACATTCCATTTAAAGCGCTCGCAAATGAAGCGAAACATCTTTAAGTGGGCGCAGCAAAGGCGAAAACAACAATAACAAATACAACTGCAGTACTTGTACTTGTACACAGCTTCAAAGGTAGCTATGGCTTTAGGCCTAATGACCATCTTTTTTCTTAATTTTTTTGATTTTTTTCTTTTGCTTTTGGGGGAGCGACGCCCAGGCACAGCAGTTGCACTCAACCCAAAAAGCTAAACATATTTACAATTTTCTTCGCTGCTTCTGTTGTTACTATTTACCTTTATGCTTAATATGCTTTAATTTTGTACATGATGCTACCTACACGTTTCCTCCTGCAAAGTGTGGAAAATGTGAAAATATTCCCATCGTTTATGCTGGGAAATTTAGTTGTCTGTAATGAGTGGGCGTTTTTATTTTTATTTTTTTGTTAATTTTTTTGTTTTTTTCTTCTACTGAAGTAATAGCTTTCCATTCCACTTGCCGTCGGTAATGGCATACACCTACACACATACATACGCGTACATTGTATTTAAGTACATGCGAGTGCTTTTGTGCCAAGGCAAGGCAGCACCTAAGCACCTGAGCGCCTAAGCTTATTTGTAATGCTGGTAAAGAATTTTCTTTCAAACTGCTCGCTCCAGCGCATAATTTGCCTGAAATGTAGTAAAGTGAAAATAAATTCCACTGTGTGTTGTTTAAAATATCGGTGAATAAGGTGCATATTAATTTTTTATTAACTCCAAACAGGCGGTTAAGCTTGACGGGCAGCGTCTTGTGGTTTAGCATGACCAGCGCCAGCGGCAGCGCCTATTCATATTGTAATTAAAAATAAAATGTAATTATAAGGATGTACATTTGCAGACATGAGTGCGTCTATGTGTGTGCGTATTGGTACGTATACATTAGGATGGTCAAAAATACATTTTTTTTCTTGATGTTACCCTCTATATTTGGTTCTATGGTCAATGATATGAGACACCAATTTTTTTAGTTTTCATGTTTTTGTTTTATAGCTGTTAGTGCATATTTTTTAAGAAACTTGTTTGTAAAATTTATTTATAAACTAACTGTAGCCGGCGCGCGTTGCTGCGCCCGCAACTAAAATAAATTTAAGAAAAATAAATTTAAAGAAAAATCAGTACACAAATTTTGAATTCATTCTAAACCATTTTATTGATTTTGTTTATTTCGAAAAAATTGTGACATTACAAAGTTTAGTTTCAATTCGATGCTTATTGAAGTGCTGTGGGATACACAATATTTCTTGTTTTTCCATCTGGTGCGTAGACGAATAAATCAAAAGGTTATCAGACACGTGATCAAGCCACATAGAGCTGTTCATGTGAGAAGCATGGATTCTCCAAATTTAATCCACACACTTGTAACGATTGCCCTTGTGCTTTGTTAATAGTCATTGCGAAAGCGAGTCGCACCGTTAACTGTAAACGTTCGAATTCGAATGGCATATTTGTCGGGATCGTTGGGATATGTGGCAACAGTACGTCTTCACCTTTGAATTTTCCAGTCAAAATTGTTGCCTCGATATCATTGTTCATCATTTTCTTGACTGAGAGACTGGTTCCGTTGCAAAGTCGTGGTGAATTTATGTTTCGAAGAAGAATGATGGGTACGCCAATTTTCAATGTAAGAACGTGCGGTGGCATGCCTGGCAAATCAAGCGAATTCAAGAATTCAGTTGGGTAGTTGACAACCTCGTCTTGATTATCCACAGTATCGACGGGTATTCCGACGTTTCACTGGGTATTCCATGCTGAATGGTGAAGTTAATGGTATTGACATCGATGTTTTTGGCTGCTAATATAGCAGTGTGATACATTGTGTAGATTCAACAGTTTTCATTCGCCCATTTCCAATATCTAATAATTGTTTTGCAAAATTTCCAGCCGATGCATCCCGTTTTAGTTGTACACGCATGTTAGTTTTCAAAGTCAATTTCTGTAAATGACGCCATAGAACTGATGATTTAAGACATGCATTGAGTTCATCAGCGGATGTTGAACGTAGTATAAGGGGGAGTGTTTGTCGAAAATCACTAGTTAATAAAATGAGTGCGCCACCGAAGATCCGTCTGTTTCCTCTCAAATATGGCAGTGTACGATCAAGCGCTTCCAATGCTTTCTTGTGAGACATTGTACATTCGTCTCATATGATAATTTGACGCGTTTGGAGTACTTTTCCCATTCCAGAGTTTTTGCTGATGTTGCATGTTGGTGGCTCAGTGTTTTGCAAATTCAACGGCAGTTTCAATGCTGAATGCGTTGTTCGGCCACCATCCAAAAGAGTTGCCGCAATTCCAGATGATGCAATAGACAGTGCAATATTAGTTTGTGATCGTATGGTTGCCAAAATTAGTGAAAGAAGAAAAGTATTGCCTGTACCACCGGGCGCATCTATGAAAAACAGTCCACCGCTTTGTTCTGTAGTACGACCAGTTTTGTGCTGCGGATGAAAGTCGTGGACATTAAGTGAAAAGGATAAAGCGAAACTGCAAATATTGAATGTTGTGCGCTTCATCAAACCCCTAAGCCCTTCATAAGCTTTCAAGTTATGTCATGAGAATGGACTTAACGAAGGCTGAACGAAAAAAAATTGACGCTAAAACATTTACAACGAAAACTAAAAGTAGACCAAGATCAATATGGTTTGACGAACTGGAGATTGACATGAGGAAACTCAAAGTTAACAACTGGAAGGAATCATCCAAAGATCTGCTCAAATTATGGCATTTCGTTCGACAGGCCAAAGCTCGCACAGAGCTGTAGCACAAAACGATATTGTTGATAGGATAATAATACTGTTTTTCTTTATTGTTTATTTAGTATTTTTACGTGCCGTGAACGCTTTGACAATTACCATTAAATTTCCATGGAAAGAGTGCATTACTATAAGTATTTTATAAAATGTTTGGAAATTGTTGTTTTTTTATCAACTCTATTAATTGATTCCCTTTAAAAATGCCCAAAAAATGGTACCGTTTGGTTGGCTTAAGAAACTAAAATTTTAACTATTTTTACGAAACATTACGAAAAAAAAATTTATATCTTTTTTTTATTTTTCATAAATTGTATTTAGGAGGAGAGTTAAATAATATCGATCTGTTAGCATTAAAAAATTAAATTAAAAAAAACTAAAATTTTCTTGGAAAACTGCATTTTTTTGCTAATTTATTACTAATTTTCAAAGGGTAAAATTATTAATCCTTAACTGCGCAGCAGACTTTCATAACGTATCTGGCCCGTGGGAACCAGCAGATATACTAAATAAATAAAAGACATTTTCGTAAGAAAATAGAGGTATTTTGATTGCATAAAATATTTTAGTTTAATATTCTTCAATATACTCACTTTCTCTTTATTACCAGTTCATTTGCTGATTTTACGAGTACAAAGACATTTTGAACACAAAAAATATATTCCTAAATATAATATATCTCAATATTTAAATCTGTATGATATTTATAAGCACATACATGGTGCAAAGATTTGCAGAAGTGTGACCAAGAAACGACCTTTGATGGGATCTCAGAGAATTTGAAGGGATAAGCTGATTGGCTAACGTCACACGGGTCGTGACAAGAGTTTATTTACGAAAAAACTGAGATTGTGTTGGAAATATATGGAAACAAATGACAAAAGTCCCCTCCTACGATGGTTCGTTCGACTGATTGGACGAGTGTGCTAACTGCTAATCCCTAACCGAATCCCTTCACCTAACAATTTACTTTTTCACCATAGTTAAAGAGCAAATCAGTAATTTGTCATCCCTGATTTACTTATTGGGTCGGTGAGTTATTATTTTTCTACATTAGTTATAAGTATAAATACATTTATGTTAAAAATATTTGAATTTCACGTTTAGATGCGAAGAACCAAATTCGTTAAAGTGGTTTTTTGTAAAACTAAATAGTCTACATTTTACACGTAAATAAACTTAAGATTATGTCCCCGAGACACTTGTGTGTTGCTAAGGGTTAGATAAAAAAATATCTATAAGTGAATAATTTTTTTAATCATATAAAAAATGTCATTTATATAAAAATTTTATTTGATGTTAGCCCCAAGAAACACAATTTTTTCATTTATTTAATTTTTTTAAACTTTTTGTTCTTATTTTTGTTGCTTTTTTATTTATATTATTATTATTTTTGTTTTAGCTTGCTTATGTTTTATTTTTATTTTTTATTTTTTTGTATTATTTATTCTTTATTGAATTTTGTTTGTTTAACCTCCCTAGTGTACGATATAATTTAAGCGCTTCTACGTAAGTAAGCTTAGAAGTCTGTCCGCGAGATATTATAGTTGAGGATTTCTAGAGGTTAAAAATCAATGTAGGCGAATAATTTTTTTGGTCATATAAAAAATTTATTAATTTATATGTACATTTTATTTTATGCTAGCCACAAAAAAAAACAATTTTTTTAATTATGAATTCTTTTTCTCTTAATTTTTTTTTATAATATTTTGTTTTTTAATCATTTTTGTGTTCAATTTTGTATTTTAATTGTTTTTTTAGACCAGCCTAGTGGACGTGACAAATTTTTGTTTGTTAATTTTTTGTTTATTATTTTTTTTTATATTTTATTTTTTATTTTTGTTTTTTTGAATTTTTTTTATATTTTCTTTATGTTTTTGTTTTTTTTTCATATATTTGTTCGACCATCCTAGTGCACGTGATAAATTTGTTTTTGTTAAATTTTTTTTTTATTTTTTTATATTTTATTTTCTACTTTTGTTTTTATGAATTTTTTTATATTTTCTTTATGTTTTTGTTTTTTTTTCATATATTTTTTCGACCATCCTAGTGTACGTGATAAATTTATTTTTGTTTTAATTTTTTTTATATATTATTTTTTTTTTTTAATTTTTTTTTTGAATTTTTTCATATTTTTTTATGTTTTTGTTTTTTATATATTTTTTCGACCATCCTAGTGTACGTGGTAGTAATTTACGCGCTTCTACGTTGCCACACCACCTGCAAGAGCCTTCTTTCCGCCAACATGGCATTCATGCTGGCGTAGCGCCCACGTTTCCTCCAGCCACTTCTAACAACCGTAATTACATAAAAAAAACAATTTCTTATCGAAATGTGCTTAATAATAAATATGTGCTGGCTATCATAATACTTTATATCATCAGTTCGAATAAGAGCCAAATCGAAAGAAACTATGTAAAAAGGCAAAACAAAGAGAGGAGCGACGCATGAAGGCAAGAAGACAGCAACCGAGCCAACGGCAAGGACAAAAAGCAATTATCATGCTTAGATTGGCGTAGCCACAGTAACCAGCGCCAACGCAACTGATAAGCATCCCAAGCGCCCTAACAACTCTTGGCGGTGGAAAATGAATGAAAAATAATAATCTAATTTTTTCTCTTTGCTTGCACATTTCTTCGTACACATGTACGCACATACATACTTGTATATACTTACATATTAAATGTTATGCTTGCTGCACGCTGCGCATGCGTGGGCCCACAGCTGAGTCGCATGCGACCCTAATGCGTTGGCCGGTTCTTTCCGGTGCTGATTCTCAAGTGTTTTTGCATTTGCGTGCCACTGCAATGTTCTAAGCGCAGTGTCCGACAAGTGTTTTTTCCTTTTGTTGTTAGAAGGTAGGCGCGCTCAAGTGCTTCTTGCCTACTGACGCACCAATTGTTTTCTAGAATAGACAATTTTATTGTGCTCTTGAATGGGTAAGCGATAGTATCAGTTCAAATTTCCTAAAGTCTTTTGGCTGTAGGCAGTTTTTGTTTTTCTTCGTTTTTTCTTCTTTTTTTGTTTTTGTTTGCCGGATATTTGAGACTATTTACACAAACAGTGGCTGATCTGTGGTTGCAGATGTCGAAACATATGCGAGTGATGATTTCTTATAGAATTTACAAACCGTTGAAATGTCGCTTTTGACTGCACATAAATTTTAATTTCTTGAAATTTGTGTAATTTGTTGCATCAATTGTGGGTATGTGTGTGTGTGTGTGTACTTGGGCGACAATAATTGTTTAATAGTCATACGTGTATGCGGCGCTTACAGTACTAAGTAATCATCACGAACTGCGATAGTACTTGGAATTGCTATTGGAGGAAGATTGCAGTATTTTTTTAAATTTTTTATTAATATTCATAATTTCCGTTGAGAATAGTTAGAGGTTAGTCAGCTCATATATGAAGCTGTGTATTTGAGCGCCATACATATATGCTAGATACAGTTGTGTTCAAATAATAGGAGCGCCACGAATTGCCAAGTTTTAAGAAATTCTTTTAATACATTTTTTATTTTTTTGAATTAAAAAAACAAATGTTTTTTTTTTCATTAATTTTTTTTTGTGTTTTTATAAATCAATCAAAACGAAAAAACTCAAAGTTCAAAACTTTGTACAAAATTCACACAAATTTTATGAATTACAAAAAAAAATAAATCAAAATTCATACATTTTTATTCCAAATTTTTAGAAAAATTCTGGTTATGCAGTTTAAAAGTCCAATCTATTCTGTTGTAGCATCACAAAGGGCAGGTTTCAAGTGACAAAAAATTCTTTTGGATTTCTGCTAATTCACAAAAATTTTAAAAATTAAAAAAAATTAAAATTTTATAAATTTCAAAAAAAAAAAAAACAATTTTTCACTTTTTATTGATAATTTAAAAAAAAATTCAGGGCAAGTTTCAAGTGACAAAAAATTCTTTCGGATTTTTCCTCAAATTTTCAAATTTCACAAAACTTGTATAAATTCAAAAATAAAAAACATCAAAACTTCTTACTTTTTATTTTTTGAAAATTCACGAAAATTTTATGAATTTCAAAAAAAAGAAACAAAAAAATTTGTAAAAAACTATAGCTGTGCAATTTTATAGCCCATTCTAGTTTATTATAACAAAAGGTCAGTTTCAAATAACAAAAAATTCGTTTGAATTCTTGAAAATTCACAAAAATTTTATAAATTAAAACAAAACAAAAACACATCAAAATATCTAATATTTTCTTTATAATATTTAGAAAAAATCTGGGTAAGCAGTTTTAGAGTGTAAATTTCAACCAACAAAAAAATGTCGTTGATTTTTAAACTTTTTTCGCTGAGGCTTAACACCTCATTTTCTTTCGTATAAAACATTTTCGAACTTCTGCTTTGTATAGAAAGAAATTCTCAGCATTGCATGCAAAAAAAATTGTCAAAAATCAACGCAATTTTTCAACGACTTCAAGCTTTCTTTTTATTAATCCAGGTAGGTGGATATAAATAGATATTGATAATTATGGTGCGACAGCTGAGAATGGAAATGTGTTGGCATTTCTATTCAATAAGTTTTGGCAAGTCATCATGAATCGTTTAACGCCAGAACAACGCTTCCAAATTGTGGAAACGTACTTTGAAAAAAAAAAAAACGTCCGTTCATTGAGCGAAGTGTTGCAGAAGACGCCGAAATATCGATTCGTCGCTATTCTCAAATTGTTATCCTTTGTTCTTCGACGATGTGGAAAATTTTATGCATGGATCTTGGCTTGCGTGCCTATAAAGTACAGCTCGTGCAAAAATTGAAGCCAAATGACCATCGTTTGCGTCGAATTTTTGCTCATTGGGCTCATTTAGATTTCTTATTCAGGGTTATTGAAAAAAGTTGTAAAAAATTGGACTGCAACCCGTAGCCACGGCGAACATATGCCGAATATCGTTTTCAAAAAATAAATGCCATGAGATTATCTACCTACCAGATTATTAAAAATTCAATCCAACAATTTAGGATTTTTTATTATTATGTACTTTCAGTTTTCAAGTTCTTAAAAAAACACCATTTACTAACAATATTTCTATTTTGTATTACCATTTTAAATTCTCGAACTCCCAAAAAACACGCTTTGCTAAAATTAAATGGTCTATGAAACTGCATATCTCTAATTTTTCTAAAGACTGATTAAAAAGTTGAAAATTTTGAAGAGAATTTTTTTATTTTTAAATTTTTGTGAATTTCGTAAAAAGTTTGAAGCTCTCAGTTGTGTGGTTTTTGTTGTGCAAAACACTTTACTATAGAGCGAAACATAAAAAAGATTATAGACAAAAATAAATACCTTAAACTTCGCGTAATTCGTCGCGCTCTTGTTATTTTGAACACAGGTGTATACGTCTATGTAATCAAACACTTATTTCTTACACTAATTGCATGAGATCTCTTCTTAGTAAAAGCAACGGAAAGCAATTTCGTGCGTTACTTATTACTATAGATTTTTTTATTTATTATTCTTAAATCGAAAGAAGAAATCTCGTACGCGCTATTCGTTAGAAATTCACTAGGCAAACTACTAATCATTTATAATTTGAAAGGAATCAATTTATGATTTGAGGCAGACGTTATTCTTATCAGCGACTTATAGATGAGGGACTTAAGTCTAAATACAGCAGCATATTTCCTTCTTTCACTAAAGATATACAAAATTGAAAAAATTCATGCATCAAAAAATGCGT